>ML381615.1:0-15352 GCA_005239525.1 Nicotiana knightiana
CGATTTAACATTATATTACTTGTTACGATCACGTATACTTGCGTGGGCATTTACAACCAACAATCACACCCTTCAAGAAAACCCTGAGCGTCATCTGAAGCCAACCTGCTGAAATCAGGTGGGTGGTACTTCTTGTACCTCTCAAGAAGGAGCTGCTCAGACTCGGATACAGCTGCTCTGGCCTCAGGCTGAACTGGGGCTACAGAAGGCATGGGGATATACTCTGGAACCTGCCCTATATGAACCCTCTGCTCAGGAGTACGGGCTGCGGGAGTCTGTGTCCCTCCCCCGGCCTGGGATGTAGCTGGGGCTATCAGAAGTAGTCCCGCCTGAGACAGAGTACTGAAAGCACTCATGAACTGGGCCAAAGTCTCCTGGAGGTCTGGAGTGGCAGTAGGGACCTCCTGTGCCCCTCCAACTTTAGCTGCTGAGGGTTCCTCTGCCTCTTCTCTGGCCGGTGCTCGGGCCGCACCGCGTGCTCGCCCCGTGCCCCGGCCCCTGCCTCTGGTGGCTCTGACTGGGGGCTCGGGTGCCTGGTCATCAGTACGTCCGGTATGTGTATGAACCATCTGCAAGCAAGAATAGAATAAAGTTTAATAATTTGATGACAGTAACCAGCACGATAAGGAATTCCAAAGAATTTCATTGTTCTTAACAGTTACATAGCCTCCCGAAGATAGATACAAACGTCTCCGCACCGATCCGCAAGACTCTAATAAACCGGCTTGTGATGTTGTGACTCCTATGAACCTACACACTCTGATACCAACTTGTCACAACCCAATTTACCCTCTGAAAGGTATCATGACGGAACCTAGTCTCTATGACTAGGTAAGCCTAGAAATTTGCGGAAAACAATAGAATCAATAAAATAAAGACAAAAAGGATATCAACTAGATATAAGGTAGCTACTCAGCATATACAGTTGGTACTTCCCAAAACCCGGAATGTCACCAACATCACAAGCTAAACTCTATGGTTCAATATACAAAACTGGAAATGAAAGTGTAGTCTCATATACGAACTATAACTATGCTAAGATAGGAGGGGGGACTCATAAGCTCTGTGGACGGTGCAGAAATACCTCAAAGTCTCCCGAAGATCTGCTACTCTACTGACTCCGGAACAATGTGCTGGAACCTGGATCTGCACATGAGAAAAACATGTGTAGAAGGGTATGAATACTCCACATTCGGTACCCAGTAAATGCCAAGGCTAACCCCAGTCAAGTAGTGACGAGGTCAGGTTGCGGCTCCATTGAGTTTGCAATACAGGGGAAAGTCTTAGGTCTCGGCCCGCAGTCCCAATGTAAATATGCAATGCAATGCAAGGGAAAGTCTCAGGTCATAGCCCGCAGTCCCAATGTAAATATGCAATGCAATGCAAGGGAAAGTCTCAGGTCATAGCCCGCAGTCCCAATGTAAATATGCAATGCAATGCAAAGGAAAGTCTCAGGTCATAGCCCGTAGTCCCTATGTAAATATGCAATACAATGCACGGGAAAGTCTCAGGTCATAGGCTGCAGTCCCAATGTAAATATGCAATACAATGCAAGGAAAAGTCTCAGGTCATATCCCGCAGTCCCAATGTAAATATATAATGCGAGATGTATATCAGATATAGCGTAATTCAAAAGTTTGGGAAAATAGTTGGCAAGTATAGAGGAAGGTACTTAACCCAGTTTCAAGTAATAGTAATGAGTGGAAAATCAGGTAAAATAATTGGACTTGATAAAATCTTAAGTCGCTACTCAGTTAACCAATAACAGAAATAATACGAATTGAAGCTGAAGTATATAATAAAAGGAAACAATGGATTTAGTGAGAATATCCCATGATCGTACTCGTCACCTCACGTACACGGGGTTTTTTTATTGTCAAAAATCAGTTATAAATGCCTAAGGGAATTTTCCCAACACAGAGTTAGGCCAGCCACTTACCTCGACTGTGCTAATCAACCAATAAGAACGCTCTTGCCATGAGTATCCAACTTCGGGTGGCCTAAATCTATTCAATTCGATTGCAAAATGTAAGTCATTTCAAGAAATCAAAATAACTAATAAATTCGAAGCCAACACGCGACATTAGGAATTTTTGACAAAAACGCCCCTCGGGCCCACGTCTCGGAATCGGGTAAAATTTATATTTTTCGGACACCCATTCACTCGCTAACTCACTCGACCAGAAACATCGAAATCCGATTCCAAAAACCCCTTAAATTCACAGAATTTCGGTTTGGGGGAAGTTTCATCAAGTTCCCGTGGGTTTTCCCCTATTTTTGATAATTAAACTAAAGAAAACAACGGGGATTAATGGTCTAACACTGAATTAGGATTAAAAAAACGTTATCTATGATCCTTCTCTTCAAAACCCACTAAAAATCGCCAATTCCCGAGCTCTCAAACGATTTTAGACTTACGAAATTCAACCCTCAGATTTTTGGAATAAACACACAGGGATCTCGCACCTGCGGTCCCGATCACCGTGCCTGCGGTACCATACCTGCGGAAAAAGCATAACAGGTGCGGAATTCACTTAATTCCACTGGGGCCGCACCTGCAGTCGTTTGATCGCGCCTGCGGTTCCGCACATGTGGAACCCAGGTCGCACCTACGACCACTACTCAATTCCCTCACCATCACACCTGCGGGAAAACCTTCGCAGGTGCAAAAACACCAGAAGAAGGTCTGGTTCAGCAATTTGATAAGTTCCAAATTCTCCCGTTAAGCATCCGAAACAACCCCGAGGCCCCCGAGACCTCAACAAAAACCACCAACCGACCTCAGTACCTTATTTGAACTAGGTCAAGCCTTAAAAACACATCTCATAATATCAAAAGCATCGATTATGCATAGATTCAAGCCTAGGAACTTAGGAAAATTCTAGAATTCAAGTCTTACGCCGAAACATGTCTAAACTCATCCGAATGACCTCAAATTTTGCACACAGGTCATAAACGATATTACGGACCTGGTGTCGCTTCTGTAAATCCATTCCGAGTCCGATATAAAAATCTCACCTATTGGTCGAATTCGCCGAAAATATAACTTTCGTCAATTCAAGCCTAAATCCACAACCGACCTCGAAAACACATTCCGAGTACGCTCCTAACACCGAAATCACCCAACGGAGCTAACAGAGTCAACGAAATCCAATTCTGGATCTGTCTTCACACAGCTCTAGCTACAGCCAAATTTCTAAAGCTAAGATCCACATTTATGGACTATGTGTCCAAAATCACCCCCGATTTCATCACTCAATGCACCGACAGGTTTCAATAACATAAATAGACATGGGAGAAATGGTAAACAGGGTATCAGGTCGTTAACTCTTATAACGACTGGCCGGGTCGTTACGGTCATTGTTTTGTCCACATTGCTTGGAAGCTTAATCTCTCATTGCTCGTTGCTCGAGCAATTGGTGCTTGAAATATCAGATAGTTTCAATGGTGTCATTAAAATTAATGTCTCGAAACTGAAGTCACTTGAATTCAAAGGTGGAGTAAGCTTTATTCATTTGAAAACTATTCCTCTTCTGGCACAATTATCGCTTGCTCTCAGGGGAGACTATATTCTGGAATCAAGACATCACATTACTAGGTTCTTTTGGTCTTTTTGTGCGCTGGAAAATCTCCATTTGGATAACCGTAGTGTCAAGGTAAATGTTTCATAACTCAACCGTAATGCATTTTCATATATGGAACATATTCTGTGCTATGAGCCAACCTTTAATTTGGGATGTTTTTTCTAGATATTGGCTGCAAGTCCAAGTCAAGTACCAACTAGTCTTCCCTTTCATGTTGACTGTGTGAAACATCTTTACCTCAATGATCCTTATTAGAGTGAATTATATTTCATCGCTTGTGTTTTGTGCTTGATGAGAAGCTTCCCATGTTTGGAATAACTGAAAATCAAGGTTCTTACTTAATCATCATAGGTCTTTTCTTTTGCATTCTTACTGAATTATATTTCGTCGCTTGTGTTCTACTTAAACATCTCTATTTGTTTTTTTTTATTCTTAGGTGGATAATAGTGAGGTACCTTTTGCTCTGGATAACATTGACTTGGAAGAAAGGTTTTGAGATACAAAATTCAACAACCTTAGAGTCATTGTGATTAGGAGTATTCGACGGATAAATCCTCATGCAACTGCTCAACCTTGTTTTGGCGAAGTCTCCGGCTCTTCTGAGAATCAAAATTGAGGCATTAACCTATGAAGATAGTGAAAGTATCAAATCACTAACTGAGCGGCCAGTATTTCAGTATGCATCACCTGAAGCATAAATTATTTTAAAAGTTCAAATTAAGTAGTACCGGTATATGCCGTGTGTTAATTTTGTGTTAAACACTATTCTCTTAATTTTCTGTTAATATTATGTTACTATTATGTTAATGTCATTTTGTGTTGCAAATTCTGCTATTTATCTTGAAAATTTTTCAGTTTATTAATGCCATTTTGTATTGCAAATTCTGTTATTTTTTATTATTTATATTATGGTAGTTATTTTCTATTAATATATGCAAATTTTGTTGTTTGTCTGTTACTAGACAACTTAATGTTCCCCTCATTTTTTGGCACCAAAAAGAAGAGACAAAAATTTGATATGGGTTTCCTCTTGTAATATTTGTATGAAACGTAAACAAAACTAATTGTGGCAGTTGTAGTGGAGGTTTTTAAATTTCCATAAACTGGCAAAATAACTGCCACAATATAAATAATAAAAAATAAAATTAAAAAAAACTGACAAAATAACTGCCACAATTTTTTCAACAGTGTAGGTATTAGTTTTTTTTTCTCTAAAGGTTGTGATTGTTAATAAATGATACGAAAGAGTAAAAAAACTTCCACAATATGTCCATTCCGATCCCCTCCTCAAGGTAGTTATAAAACTAACTGATTTCCTTTCCGTATATAAGATAGAAGTATAGATTGGACAAATAGATACTTTCAATGCAACTAAGCACACAATTTTTCAGTTAATATAAATAAAGTATGAAAACTTTATGATAATCATCGTGTAAGGAATAAATTAGTTTTCTATTTTATTGGACAATAAAAAAAATTAAAATTTAATTTTAATTAATCAAGATTCTAATATAAATATTTTTATGTAGAAAATGAGGTTAAGTTTGAATGATAATCATCGTGTATGACCTTAACGTGTGAAACTATATAAATGGATATTACATTACTATGAATCGCAACGATGTAATTATCATAGGCCATATGACTAAAACAACTTTACTGGGTGGAATTACTTAGTTGCCATTGGCCGATACGTATGACCTTAATGTATGAAACTATATAAACGGCTATAATATTACTATGAATCGCAACGATGTAATTATCATAGGTCATGTGACTTCTACAACCTTAGTCAGTGGACTTATACGGTTGCCATTGGCCGATACATATGACCTTAACGTATGAAACTATATAAACGGCTATTATATTACTATGAACCCAAACGATGTAATTATCATAGGTCATATGACACAAATTTACTCAGTGGAATTACTTAGTTGCCATTGGCCGATACGCATGACCTTAATGTATGAAACTATATAAACGGCTATAATATTACTATGAGTCGCAGCAATGTAATTATCATAGGTCATGTTACTTCTACAACCTTAGTCGGTGGACTTATACGGTTGTCATTGGCCGATACGTATGACCTTAACGTATGAAACTATATAAACGACTATTATTTTCACATCCCAAACTGGAGGATCATGACTAGCACCCGGGCCATACTTGCCTAGCACCAATGTACATTTTATCCAACCTTCTTATTATCTTTAAGGGATAATGAGATAAATATAAATGGTAGATATGGATCATGAACATACATCACATGGGATGACAAGATTGCTAAGAAACTACATAAAAGGTACGAGCTACAACGCTACCATGAAAGACTATACAACAAAAATTAGCCAACAAGGGATACCAAACTATACATGAGTCGACACCTGTCTATGAGCCTCTAAAGGAGCATAAGTAATGAAACATGGCCGGAACAGGGGCCCGACATACCCATAATATCTATAACAAAAATGCATACCAAGACCACGGCAAGTCCGGAGAAGGGATCTCGCCTAAAACCGCTGAACTGGAAAGCCTATTGTGGTGGGGGACCTTTGTCTACCTGTCTATCAGGACCTGCAGCACGACATGCAGCGTCCACAAATAAAAGGACGTTAGTACGACTAAAGTACTGAGTACGTAAGGCAGGAAAACATAAATACGAACAGTAATGTAAAGAGAGATGTAGGAGATACAACCTGTAGCATCTGAGTGCTTATAAGGGACATTAACATGAAATGCATGATACATATATACACATAATCTTTTTAAACATCCGCCTCTATGGGCATCATCATCATAGAACATTCGCCTCTGTGGGCATCATCATCATCATATCATACCGGCCTCAAAGAGGACTCGGTAAACCCAACTGATCGGTGGTTGCACAATAGGTGCCATACCCGGCCGACTACATCGCGGCTCGGTAGAGTAAAATAGATACATATATAAAATGCATGCAGGACTCATTGGAATCATGTTCTAAACATTTCGGAACGACGTAAGGTCGATATTCTCCGTACACATCATTAGGTCTAACTCTTCATCGAGAATCTTATAAGAATCAGGAAGTACCAACAATATTGATAACATAAGAATAAGAGAAGCAACCTTAACATCAATTGTTCCTTAAGAAGGGAAACAATGTAAGTACTGCTAGCTTCTAAGAGTAGAGTATCTTTGGAAGCTCGTTCATTGCATTATGTACAATCGGAGTCGTGCAAAAGAAAGAAAGGTATAGCCTCACATACCTTATATATACTGCCCCAACCTCAAGCTACGCATATGTCACAACTCCTTAATCTACAAGAAGAGAAACGACACTATCGTTATCATTTAAGCGCCATAACTATTATGTATGTGAGCATGTAATTTTTCCCCTATTAGATACTCCTACAAATTTGATAAATAATTCAATTTTATGGAATTTTATTAAACTTAATTGTTTTTTGTGAATTATTTGCACTGTGTGGTCATAAGTCATCTTTTAAAATTTATGATAATAACAAAACATTTTAAAATTTTTATAATTAATTTTTTTAGTTTAAATTGCCTAATTCAATCATTTTATTAGGAAAATTACAAATTCGTTCTTTAAATAATTACGAGTATTGAAACTAATAGTCTCACGTTAATTTACTCATTAATTAAGCTATAATTTGATGAAATTAGGTCAAAATTAATTTTTATTAATTAGAATAATTTAATTAGTTTGATTACTTAACCTAAGTGTTCCCAAAGACAAAAATTGGACCTGGGCCAATGCACCCAGGCCCAAACCCCCTTTCTCACTACCCAATACACTCCAACCCAACCCAAACGTTGCCTGGTCCAAACCCCTGTCTCCTAAACGACCCCGTTTAAAGCCCTGCTTCATCTCCAACCGTCGGATCTTCTTGATCCAACGGCTCACAACCCCCAACCTTTAAGTATAAGACTGTTTCAATAAACACCCCTCCGTCTCTCTCACTTCTCTCTAAATACCAAACCCTAGCCGCCGCCCTCCGCCTGCCGGAAATCGCCTCCGGCGGCGGAGCTTCACCCAATCCGGACAAAATCTTCACCAGACACTCTCCTTCTCCTCCTCAGTCACCTCCCGTCGTTTATTCCACCAAAATCCCACCCAAAATCATCCGATCTTAGATCTAAGAAACCCGAAACACTAAAACCCCATGTCCGGACGATTCAAGAATAACTAATAGTTCAAAGCTACATGAGTCAATAGCTCTTTATCCAAACCCCGTCGGGATCTGGCCAAGCCCGACGACTTTATTATTTCCGGCCAAATCCTTTTAAACAGGTATTTCCTCCTTCATATCTATTTCTTGCATAAATACGTTGGTTTAATCATTGTTTTTGTATCACTGTGTGATTTTTTTTTCATCATCTCTGTCGACTTGTTCCTGTTTATTCTTGTTCTTAGTTTAAAGACCCAAATATATCTAGCTTAGGATTCTTTATCACTATTTTTGTGTGATTTAACTATGGTGTAACCAAGATTAGTATTAGGTTTCAGTTTATTTTCTTTACTGATTTTTAGGCATCTGTTGTTTATGAACTTTTGTCAAGAAACGAGCATGAATGAACTAGTTGTTACATCCTTGAATTCATATGCTGAAATGCTGATATTGCATCTTCCTGTGAAAATGCAACAACCTTTGTTGCATTTTAGTGAGTTGTTTGATCATGTATTGCCTGAGGTCGTCATTTGATTTAGCCCTTGATTTTGTTTCCTATGTTAGTAGTCACAACTAGTTGTTAACTTTCAATTAACCATGGGATAACCTAATTTGGACTCTTAGTTTAGACTAGAATATTTAATTAACCTAAACAAACTAAGCCCTACCTAGACCCAAGTAGAAGCTAAAGCTGGCCTTAATACAAGGAGATTAACTAAGTCTAAGAAATTAATTTAACTAACCTAAAGTAATTAATTAATCTAAAATTAATTAACCTTTGATAAAACAATGAGGGTTTAGCTATTAATTAATTAGATTAGAATGAAGTTTTTTATTGACTAATAGTTAACATAGCATAAGACTCACCTAAAACCCAAGAATTGATTTAACTTAGTCGACTCCTTCAAACAAAATGAACTAGTTAACTTAACTAACTTCCTTTAATTATCCTAAGCCGAAAGACCTAAGTTAACTAACCTAAGTCTAATAGTCTCTTAAGTAATTAACCAAATCCTAAAATCTGTCTAAAATAATTAATTTAAGATTAACTAACTAAAACAAATTAGTCAACCTAGGCTTATTAATTAAGTTTCTAATTTTAGGTAATAAAGTAAAATTCACCAAAACTAAATCAATTAACTTAAGAATTGAATTGATCAACTTACCTTAAGTAGCAAGCTAAACCTCGTTTGACTAATAGGAGCTTTAATCAATTAATTTAATTAGTTGACTTAATAGTAGTCACCTATGGGACCTAACTAGTGTTAGTTAACTATAGTTAAATGATAACCTAAGTAAGTAACCATGATTACCCAATGGTAAATTCAGGGACTCCAAGGGGTACAACATGTAATGCAGATTAGGAAATCAGATTTTTAAGGGTAGAAGGGTCTTTTCTAAGGCTGAAATGTCCTTGAAAGGGGCAGCTGTCCCAAAAGGATAGGGTGGACAGTTGTACATGTACCCTCTTCAGCCTAATGAATTAGGAATATACCAAAGGATATCCCATTCCGAAAATATCCTATAAATAGACCCTCTTTCTAGATATGGGGGGGGGGGTCCCTTTTTTTTCACTCCCTCTGAGCTGCTAAAAACATCTTAGAGAATACGGAGAAATCATAGTTGTTTTCCATTGATAAACAAAACTTCCAAAAAAAAAAATATTAGTAGAAAAACAAAGAAAAATCTGATTTCCCTTGGAATCAAGTTCATAAATACGTGGTCTAGTTCTCAGCTTCTGTTTCTTTTACTTTAGACTCTGATTTTGGGAGTTTTAAGCATTCTTACTCAAGATTTCTAGATCAATTCTTGTTGTGCTATTGGGTTTTCTTTGGGTTTCTGTTTGCTGCTGCTGATTTCTCTTCCTTCTTGCTGTTTATTGTTCATGCTTGACCTTTATTTGGTCAAGTCTCCTTGCTGTTTTTTCTCTTGAAAGGTATGTATCGACTCATCTCTTCTTAATAAAATTTTTGGACTAGAATCCTCATTTTCTACTCACTGTATAAAACTGGATGTTCTTGATAAATGAAGTTACTGTTTATTTTTTGTTAGATGTGACTGTGTAGATGTTTATTGGCATAATAATGACTTTGTGAGTGTGATAGGCAATGCCTTGATGTTAGTATTTCTCCTGCTGGTACATGATTGTTTGCTTCAGATTATATGTATATAAATGTGATAAATACTCATAGTTCTATATTAGCAAACAAGCTGCAATAGGGTGTAAAATCTGACCTTCTCTATGGTCAGATTCTATCAATAAGAATGCAGAAATATGCTTTCGATTGAGTCTCTATGGTCAATAAAGAGATTCAATAAGCAAGTCTGTAGATAGTTTAGGATATTGGCATTAGGGTAGATTAATATGACTTCTTAATAGTCAAATTCGCCCCTTAGTAGTGCACAAACATTAGTATGGTTTGCTGAAGTTTACCCTTTTAAAGAGTATAAAATATGAAATTAAGAAAGGCATTAGAGTGAGGAATCTGAACCTTTGAATGGTCAGATTCATCCTCTAAAATGCCTAAATAATCAAGCCTCTATATGGTTTGGAATTATGTTAAATTAGTACTAGAGTAGATGAATCTGGCTTCCTAATAGTCAAATTCACCCCATTGATAGTGCATAACAGTAGTTTAGCTTTGCTGAAAATTATCCTTCAAAGGATATAAGTGTGTAATGAGAAGGAGCTTTAGGAAAGTGAATCTGAAGTCACAAAATAATTGGATTCACTCCTCAAAATGCCCATAGTAGCCAAAGTATTTGAATAAATGCTTGCTAAAATTTGTTGCATAACATAAAGATGACTGTTAAGAGTCTAAACAAAGTGATATCATTGGATTTGAATCTAACCCTTTCTATGGTTAGAATCAGTCCATAAGAAGGCATGAACATATTTTGTTCTCCTGTGGCATCACTAAGGTTGAATCTAACTTCCTTTTATGGCTGCATTCATCTCACAAAATGCCCAAAGGTATGTCATTAATACTGTCCAAGTACTCAAACTTTGGACTTATAATTTTAGATTAACATTGAAAAATGCAAGTTTAAGCCTTTGAAGGACATGTTTGTTGGCTTGCACAGGAGAAACAACTAGTTTTGTTTTCCCTTTTTTATTTTTCCTATTAGTAAAAATCGGTATTATTATGGTTTAGGAGTAATGTAATAGCATATCTACAGTCTTCTATATACATTTCACCTTTTTCAGTTGTAAATATGGACTGAACTATATAAAATTTATGATCAATTGTATTTTTCTTAAATCTAAAACGTTTATTACTATAGTAGTTATGGGCCAGACCTGATAAGGTCACCGAGCTGGGCCAGACTCGTGAACATGGCCCAATTGAGCCTGATAGTGTCTGAATTTCAGGCTATGGGGCTTGGAATGTTAGACCCATTAACTGTGTTAAACAATCTATAACCAGTCTTTTTCTCTTCTGTTGTCAATTAGCATGAGGAGTATTTTCATTGACGAAATCCACTGTAAATTTCTCACTACTGAACGCAAATGGGTTTCAAATCGATTATGAAAAGATAGAATCTAAGATTCGGGTTTTTTCTTAGACTGTCCGCTCTAAATAAAAGCAACCATGGCTTAGTTCAGTTTTTAAGGCTGTACTGTCACAAAATTTAAGACAAAGTTCCATGTTGGATCCATGAGCTATGTATAAATATTCTTGTTTAGTATATAGGAGTAGATCAAATAGTAAAGAAATCTGTACATATAACAATATATTCACAATTCAAATTTGCCTTATTTATTACCATATAGATGCGAGATGTGTTAGCATGTTTGTTCTTAACTGTTTAGATATTTGATTTTGAATCATGTCCAAATGACCTAATTAGGATGGCCTAAAGTAATACAATTTGGGGCTTAAATGTGGCCATAGCCCAAAACATGTTATCTTTAGGCTATTGAACATCATTTTAGGTAATCCTTAGGTAGAATGAACACCTTTACTTTGAAACTTGACAAAAATTGATCATTACCTCAAAATTACAATAAACTACACTCGGGAGTGGCAACTCATGCCCCCGACCCTTAACTCTAAACAACTAATAAAAATGCACATAGAAATCACCGGTGCATTTCATGTGACATTTTTTCCACGTGCTCAAAAACAACAAGTGTACGCCCTCGTAACTTGTTTAAGATAAATCCATAAACGTCCTAATCGATCTCAAAACTAAAATGCTCTTCCAAAAAATAGAAAACATAAAGAATGATCGAACATTGCCTCAAATAGGCACTATAAAACAGTCATAACCATAGTCTTGACCGCGTAATCTACACTCAGGTGCGACAACTCATGTCCCCGTATTCAACTTCAAAATTATAATAAAATCACACGTTGTAATTGCGGGTGCATTCCATGTGGCGCAGTTATAATGTGTCCAAAAACAAGTAAGTGCACGCCATCATGACTTGTCTCAAGATAAATCCATAAATATTAAAAACGGCTAAAAATTGAAAAAGGCTAAAAGCACAATAAGTTAAAATACGTAAATAATCAGATAATTAGGCCAAATATTAATAGTTAAGCTACCGTTCTATAACCACGGAACTCGGGAATGCCTAACACCTTCTCCCGGGTTAACAAAATTCCTTACTCGGATTTCTGGTCGCAGACAAATCAAAACAGAGTCAAAATTTCCTCGGTTTGGGATTTTAAAACAAAAAGGTGTCCCAGAGCATCGTCAAAAATCCGGGTGGTGACTCTGAAACAATAATAAATCTCAAAACCGAATAATGTCACTTAAAGTGGAAAAAGTCCCTTATTACCCTTCATTAATCTGGGGGGTAGTGAAAAAGGAGGTGTGAAAATATATCGACCACAACCTATTTTACGATGAAACGGACAGCACCTCCCCTATTTATATGACTTCACACAAGTCAAAAAAATCACCAAACAACATCAATTATAATCATATTAAGCCTCCCAAAACAGTCCACACACAACCTAATCACTTCACACATAAGACGACCACCATAGTCGTGTCAAACGACCCAGAAATGTTACAACGAATGACCAGATAAAAAACCTACATCTATATGGTGTTTCTCCACACTCTTATTCCTCCAAAACTCCACAAAACAGTAGTAAAACACACAGCCCAACAACAACACAAAACAATCGGCTACAACTATAATAACTCGAACTCACGGCTTCCGATCACCGTCCTGTGAGTTCCAACTATTAGGAAATATATTTATCAACCTTCCTTGATATTTAAACACTTAAATACAGATATTATACATTTCTTAACTATGAATTACCTTCCAAAACTCTAACTACAAAGAAAAAGGAGAGGCAGTATAATGACACTTACGTCGTAGGGATCGTTTTTATGTTATTGCTTCTCGATTTCTTTCCCGGAATGATAATCTTCTTTCAAACCCTAGAAGATATCTTGAGGTTATGTTTATGGGTGTTATCTTATCGTTTTATGCTGAATAATGAAGATAAAGCCGACCTAAGTTTTATATATATCAAGTTTGAAAAAGTCAAAGAGGTGCTAACTTGGCACCCTAGGATTAGTCCATCTTCCGACACTTATATCTTTTTTATCCTGATGTCGTATAAATGAACGGTTAAGAGCATTGGAAACTAAATTCCAATACCTTCAATTTGGTATATTATATGTCCCAATAAGACCTCATATATCACATGAAATGTATTTCTCAAAAAGCTCTAGTGATCCACCTACTTGTCACTTATGATGTCTGCGCAGTCTCGCGAAACTGCAAATATCTATCTACTCCTACGTCGTATCAATGAAAGGTTTAATGCATTGGAAACTAGACTCGTAGATCTTAAATATTTTTGGTAGATCATCCAATAATTCCAAGTATTTTGTGAGAAAATCTCAGTTACATTTGACCTAATTTTAAGCACATTATGAGTGTAACTTGTGAAGACCTTTGCCGACTTTTGTTCCACAACTTGCTTGACTTCGAAATGTAGAACACAAATATCATACAATAAAAATTAAATCATAGAATAACCTGCTTATCATGTAATGAACCGTAGTCTCACCCTAAAGTACATGTTATAACATTCCAAACTCGTCGACTTTCGACGAAACTTATTTTCTTCAATTGGTTTAGATTCTAAGATTTCCAACCCTCTTGGTACTCGTTATTCATGATTTTAAATATTTGTAACCTCCAATGTAACATGATTAACTTACTTTATATTCCATCAAATATAATATTATTTTTGAGATTACCTCAATGTAACATGATTAACTTACTTTATATTCCATCAAATATAATCTTATTTCTGACCTTACATCAATTGACTTACAATGTACTCTCACGTACGAAAATATGGGGTGTAACATCATTCCCCCCTTTGGAACATTCGTCCTCGAATGTTGACTAATGAACTTTTCCATATCTTAAGCAATAACTCTTACGAATAACTTAATATTGTCTTTGCCATCTAGGGATTTGTTCGGTGAATAAATCCAAAGGCTAGAACATTCCCCTCTTTAGGCATCTTTCTTACACCAAGACTTGTGGTCGAACGCCTTTCAATGTCGTAACTATTTCTACCTTCTTTCACTAGACAATTCTAACCTTGAATGTGCGCCAATGCGACTCTTATCTCCTTTTTTTATTTCTTGTTAGATTTTAACCTATCTTTATGACTCACTTGGTGAAGATATATTATACTATGACAAGTTGTCCCTCTGGGCATCTATAGGTGTACTAAAGTTCTTTTTTGGTATTTTGTTGAACTTACGACTATTGTTATATCTTGTTTCATAGCCTCAGTCATCTATGCTTATGGTTTTACCACTACTAGGTAGATCATACTATACCATAACTCTTACTCGATTTATTATTATGGTGACTTGCCACCCAACTCCAGGTTTTTCTCTCACCACTTATCCTATATGTATAAATCTAAGCCATTTAATGATTCCTTCCTTATTACCGTCCATCTTAATAATGACAGCATAATCTCATCTCATACTTTGTAACTTTCATCCATTCATTGTTGATTGACCTTCATATTGATCTATAATCTACCACTGATAATTTAAAATCTCTTATGTAATATATCGTCACTAGGGCTCACGTCTCATCGGGGAACATCTGAAGTGATTNAAGTGATCTTCCAGATGCACTTAGGGACGATACTATAATGCAATAACTGTATTTCATAGCATCCCAATGTGATTCATCTTATGGGGGTGTTCTAATCACGTGCAGTTCACGAAATACTTGTTCTCTAAATCATTACTCAATCAAAGGTCTAAACGTCATCCTATTATCATTTATCACAATTATACCCTTACTTTACTACAATGGTAGCATTCTATCTCTTCTAAATGCTCCTAGTTTTAAACTCCTTTGAGTTCACTCATGATATACTGAGCTTCTTATAATTGTATGGAAACCATCAGCTGTCTTGTTGTGATGGGTTTAATCCCGAGTAATTACCTATTCTCGTCACCTTCTCACACACCTTTTCTTATCCTTACTCTTGTCTAGCTAAAACCTTGTTTCTCTACCATATTTTAGCTTGCGACCTACGCACATCTACTTATACTACTCGTAACCTTCCTTTC
>ML381616.1:0-14134 GCA_005239525.1 Nicotiana knightiana
TGTAGGAGACTTCTATTTCAACCGGGAAACACTTAAACTCGTCAAAACTTGGATTTGGCCGAATTGGGAACCCCGGGCGTTTGGACCCAAAGGCCTGGCTGACGCCAGGCTAGAGCTAGCGTTTCAGCCCTAACGCCTGGCTAACGCCAGGTAGGGTCAGGCTGTAGGGCTCTGTCGCCCGGCTATGGCCCGGGTGTCTCCTTTCGCGTATTTTTCGACGTATTTGCATCCCTTTAGCTCTGTTTCCATCTCCANATCTCGCATCAATCCACAATATTACGAGTATTTGATGGTGATTGAGAACCACAAATTCTCTGATATTATCAAATTGGGAGAGAGAATTGAGGAAGAAATTAAAAGCGGTATGGTCATCAACTTTGAAGCCTTACAAGATACAAATAAGGCCCTATAGTTTGGCGTTGTGTCTAAGAAGAGAGATGTGGGAGCAGTGATGGTTGCACAGAGAACCAAATCTCCACTGAAACATCAAACCTATCAAACACCACCACTCACATATCAGCCAGCACCTCCATAAACTTACCAAGCAACCTCTCTCGCATACCAAACACCACCACCAACATATTAGTCATCCCCACCACCGACCTATCAACCTACTTCACCCAGATATTCCCAGCCCGCTCCTATTTACCATACCTATAACTCTTAACCATCCCACTATCAGTCACCCCCTGCTCACTAAAACATCCCTAGACCTCGGCCCAACTTTGATCGCAGACATCCTAAACAATATACTGCCATTGCCGAACCTATCGACCAGTTGTACGAAAAACTGAGGGCTGCTGGTTATGTCACCCCCATCCTTGCCGTAACCCCTGAGAATCCTTCCCAGTGGGTTAATCAAAATAAGTTATGTGCATACCACTCCGGCATAAAGGGACACACAATCGATGAATGCCTCTCCTTGAAGTATAAGATACAGTCCCTAATCGACAACAAGATCATTGTAGCAAAGGAATCCACTCCCAACGTCCACAACAATCTACTCCCAGACCATAAGGTTGGAGGCATCAACATGATTGAAGTAGAAGAAGATTGGGACCCAGAGGGGTCGATTGGGTTGATCATAGAAGGTGATGACCCAAAGAAGCCAACAGTTACTCTTAATCCAATCGTAGTCCAGATTCAGCCATTTGGAGCTGCTGTGCTAGCTGTGTCAGTACCTTTTGAGTTTGAAGCAGCACCACCCGCAAAGGCACCTGCGCCGTTTGAGGTCGAACCTATGCCACCGGCAAAAGCGCCCACACCATTTGAGGTTGTAGTCATGCCACCTGCTAAGGCACATGTTCCATTTGAATTAAAGATAGCTGCACCAATCACAGTGGCGGTGTCAACCACGCCGCCTTTCCACACCAATGCCATACCATGGGATTATGTAGCCGAAGCAAGAAGAAAGGGCAAAGTCAAGATCGAAGAAGCTACTGGTGCACAGGGAATGACAAGGACCGGCAGGGTCTATACCCCAGAACATTTGGTGGAATCAAGCAAACAGGCTTCCAACAGGCCGCCCATCGTTGAGATGGGCCCAGATGACCTTTGGAGGAAGGTGCAAGCTAAAGAATATTCTGTCATTGACCAGTTGAACAAAACCCCAGCTCAGATATCCATTCTGCCATTGCTGTAAAATTCAGAGGCACACATAAATGCTTTTATGAAAGTGTTGAACGAAGCGTATGTGCCATACAATATCACCAGCGGGGAAATGGCCAATATGGTAGGCCAAGTGCTGGAGAGCCATAAGATCACCTTTCATGAGGACGAGCTGCTGCCTGAAGGTCTAGGTCATAACAAAGCACTGTTCATCACCGTGCAATGTGAGGACTACTTCATCACCAAGATTCTGATCGACGGGGATCCAGTATCAATATATGTCCGTTGATAACGGTCAAGAGATTGGGCAAAGGGCTCTACGAGATAAGAGAGGGGTCAATGAATGTGAAAGCTTTTGACGGTTTGCAGAGGTCCACCATCGGTGAAATCAACCTTTGTTTGCAAATGGTGCCTACGTGGTTGATTTTCAGGTGATAAACATAACGGCATCCTACAATCTGCCACTAGGACGGCCATGGATACATGCTGCTGCAGCCGTGGCATCAATGCTGCATCAGGCAGTGAAATTTGAATGGAACCATCAAGAAGTAATCATCCACGGAGACGGAAGCAATCCTATTTGCAGTCGCCAGACCATTCCGGTAGTCGGAGGAAGAAGGAAGGTGGGTGGAGAAACTTACTACCACTTTGAACAAGTCAACGCAGTGGATAAAGAAAAATAGTGGAATAGAAAAATCAAGAGTATACTGAACTGGAGTGGGCACGACCCTAACAAAGGACTCGGCAAGAACCTCCAAGGGATTTCAAAACCTATACAGTTGAAGCGCCATGGCACCACCTTCGGTCTGGGATACAAATATACATGGGAAGAGTATCAGAACTGGTCGCCACCAAGGTGCGGTCCCTATTACCCATTGGAACAACCCATCCTGCATCTAGAGTAGACTTTTCAGCATGCCGATGTTATATGGGGTTCAGAATAAAAAGAGGCATTGGCAGCGTTAAAGAACCTATTCTTGGAAGACGACGACATGGATTGTTGCGTCATTTTTGAGGAGGAGGGAGAGGAAGGCCCTTCCATCCAGACCGTGAGCATAGGAGCGTCTCTCAAGAACTAGACTATTAGAACAGCCAGGGCCCGACGAGCCTCGAGGTAGCAAGGCTAAACAAGCATTGTTCATTGTCTTTTACTAAATGATTTCCTTTTTTGCATTTTTCTACTCCTACAATAAGATCTTCAATGTTCAAAACATTTGTTCAATTTATCAAAAGCACTTTTACGCTTTTATGAATCAATATTTATTACTATCATTTTCCTCTCATTACTTTATCTATACAACATTACTATTACTTGTCTTGATGAACTGATGACTGTGACATGCAACAAGACAACGCAACAAACGGACATCGATTCAGAAGAAGAAGATGATATACCTAACGAGATTGTCAGGGAAGTCATGGATTTTGAGAATAGACCTAAGTCCAATCTGGACGAGACCGAGATTATCAACCTGGGAGATTCAAAGAATGTCAAGGAAACTCGTATCAGCATCCATCTGTCGCCGTCAGGGAAGGAGGAATACACTGAATTCTTGAAAGAGTATGAGGAAATATTTGCGTGGTCGTACGATAACATGTCTGGTCTAAGCACATCCATTGTTGCTCATAAGCTGCCAACCAATCCAATGTGTCCACTGGTAAAATAGAAGCTCAGAAAGTTCAATCCTGACATGAGTTTGAAAATCAAGGAAGAAGTTACCAAGCAAATCAACGCCAAGGTTCTCAGGGTAGTTGAATACCCGACATGGTTAGCCAACATCGTGCCGGTGCCGAAGAAAGATGGGAAGGTTAGAGTCTATGTGGAATACCAGGATCTTAACCGGGCCAGTCCGAAAGATGATTTCCCTTTGAAAAATATACACATCTTGATTGAAAATTGCACCAAGCATGAACTACAGTCATTCGTGGATTGCTTTGATGGTTACCATCAGATCTGGATGGATGAGGAAGATGCTGAGAAAATGGCTTTCATTACGCCGCGGGGACTATACTGCTACAAGATGATGTCATTCGGCCTAAAGAACGCTGGGGCCACCTACATGAGATCTATGACCACTATTTTCCACGATATGATACACAGGGAGATCAAGGTATACGTGGACGATGTTATTATCAAGTCCAAGAAAGCTACTAACCACATAGAATATCTGAGGAAGTTCTTCAATAGGTTGAGGAAATACAATCTGAAACTCAACCCCGCAAAGTATGCATTCGAGGTCCCTGCTGGGAAATTGCTCGAGTTCATTGTTAGTCGTCGAGGGATAGAGTTGGATCCGTCAAAGGTTAAAGCCATCCAAGAGTTACCACCGCCAAGGAACAAGAAAGATGTGATGAGTTTCCTGGGACGCCTTAACTATATCAGCCGGTTCATACCGCAGTCTACAGTTATATATGAGAAAATCATCAAGATGCTGAATAAGGATGCTGAAACTAAATGGACCGAGCATTGTCAAAAAGCCTTCGATAGAATTAAGGAGTACTTGTCAACACCTCCGGTCTTGGTACCACCTGAGCCAGGTAGACCGTTACTACTCTACCTTGTAGTATTAGATGAAGCTTTCGGTTGCGTTCTAGGGTAGCACGACGAAATAGGAAGAAAAGAAGAGGCCATATATTATCTAAGTAAGAAGTTCACTCCGTACGAAGATCGGTATTCTCTATTGGAACGTACCTGCTACACTTTCACTTGGGTAGCCCAAACGTTAAGGCACTACTTTTTTTGCCTACACCACATATCACATATCAAGGATGGATCCCTTGAAGTATTTCTTTCAGAAACACATGCCTACTGGCAAGTTGGCCAAGTGGCAAATCCTCCTGAGTGAATTCGACATTGTCTATGTGACTCAAAAAGCGGTCAAGGGACAAGCATTTGCAGACCATCTTGCTGAGAAGTGTATGGATGGAGAATACGAACCCCTAAAAACGTATTTTCCCGATGAAGAGGTGTCATTCATAGGAGAGGACATTGCAGAATCCTATGAAGGTTGGAGAATTTTTTTCGATGGAGCGGCGAACTTTAAAGGAGTCGACATCGGAGCTGTCCTGATATCGGAAACTGGTCAACATTATCCGGTATCTGCTAAACTCAGATTCCCCTGCACCAACGATATGGCGGAATATGAAGCTTGCATCTTAGGGCTCAACATGGCCATTGAGATGAATGTTCAGGAGCTGCTAGTAATTGGTGACTCAGACTTGCTTATACATCACGTACAAGGAGAATGGGCTACTAAGAATTCCAAGATACTACCGTATCTACAACACGTGCAGGAATTGAGAAAGAGGTTCACGAAGATAGAATTTTGGCACGTCCACAGAATTCAGAACGAGTTCGCCGATGCATTGGCCACTCTATCATCCATGATAAAACACCTAGATAAAAACTTCATCGACCCTATCCTAGTGAAGATCCATAGCTAGCCAGCTTGTGCCCATGTTGAAGAAGAAGCAGACGGAAAGGCGTGGTTTCATGATATCAAGGAGTAATTGGCAAAGGGAGAATACCCAGAGCTTGCAAATCATACTCAGAAACACACGCTCTGGAGATTGTCCAACAACCTCTTTCATAGCTGAGGAATCATGTACATGAGGACTCCCGATCTGGGATTATTGAGATGTGTTGATGCAAAGAAAGCCTCCAAATTACTTGAAGAGATACATGTTGGGACCTGCGGCCCACATATGAACGGTTTTGTCTTAGCTAAGAAGATACTCAGAGCCGGTTATTTCTGGATGACTATGGAAACAGACTGCATCTAGTATGTCCGGAAATGCTACCGATGTCAGGTACATGCAGATATGATAAAGGTACCTCCAAACGAGCTCAATGCAACAAGTTGACCATGGCCCTTCGCCGCTTAGGGAATGGACGCCATTGGACCAATCGAGCCTACCGCCTCCAATTGACACAGGTTCATCTTGGCGGCAATTGATTATTTCACTAAATGGTTCGAAGATGCATCTTACAAAGTAGTGACTATGAAAGTCATGGCAGACTTTATTCGCGACCGTATTGTTTGTCGATTCGGAGTTCCAGAGTCAATCATCACCAACAATGGATCCAATCTCAGCAATGACTTGATGAAATCTATATGTGAGACCTTCAAAATCAAGCACAAGAATTCCATAGCATATAGACCTCAGATGAATGGAGCTGTATAAGCCGCCAACAAGAACATCAAGAAGATATTGAGGAAGATGATGAAAAACCACAAATAGTGGCATGAGAAGTTATCATTTGCCTTACTCGGATATCGCACCAAAGTCCGCACATCACATGGGGCAACCCCTTATATGTTGGTTTATGGTACCGAAGCTGTCATTCCTGCCGAAGTTGAGATTCCATCTTTAAGGATCATACAAGAAGCTGAGCTCAACGATGCATAGTGGGTAAAGAGTCGTTATAAGAAACTGGCCCTCATAAATGGGAAAACAATGAATGCAGTATGTCATGGCCAACTTTATCAGAATAGAATGACCAGAGCTTTCAACAAAAGGGTCACGCCAAGACAGTTCACACTGGGGTAGTTGGTGTTGAAGAAGATCTTTCCACATCAAGATGAATCCAAAGGGAAATTCTCTCCCAACAGGCAAGGCCCATACATGGTTCATAGAGTACTGACAGGAGGAGCTCTTATACTTGCAGAAATGGACGAAGAAGTCTGGCAAAAACTAATCAATTCAGATGCAGTTAAACACTATTACGTGTAATCCTTTATGCTTTTATCAATGATGTAAATTTAACTATGCCTGACCTGATTCCCGTTTAAGAGGGGATACGTAGGCAGCCTATGGGTTCAGTCACAATTCAATAAAAATTTCATTTTCCCCGCAATTGGAAACTAGGACAGAATTTTGAGGAGGACCCTCAAAATTCCGAAGCAAGTTAATCGCCAGATGTGCAACAGTCAGAAGCATCAACCCATCAAAATGGGGCAGAATTTTGAGGAGGACCCTCAAAATTTCATAGCAGGAGAGGTTGTAATGTCTTGAACCGTGTCACAGTCGTCGGTTTATCTAAACCATTTTAAAATATATGTTTATACTATATCTTTACAAATCATGCATACCTACTATTGAAAACAACTTTGTTTAACAAACTCTACCCCGGTGATATGAACAGAATCATCAGATCGAGCCAAACAGGTCAAGCAAGGCCAGCGGGGATACGAATCAACCTTCCCCATTTACAGAACTCATGATTTTCCTTTGGATGCAAGCACAAAGATTGCAAAAGCCAAAAATATATTTTCCGCTCAAAGGACAAACATTGTTCAAAGATACGATTCTCAAAGCCGTCGCACTTGCCGACATTTGTTATCAACACAAACAAACAATGCTCCGTAGTCACAATGCTCACAATGATCACAATACCGCAATCTACTACCAGCTAAGAAACTCTACTGTCATTTATTTAAATATTGCATAAGGCTAACTTTCTGCCTTCCACTTGCATAAGGCTACCTTTCTGCCTTCCTCTACATAAGGCTAAGCTCTGCCTTCATCTTGCGTGGGACTAAGCTCTGTCCCCATTTTGCATGAGGTTAAGCTCTACCTCCATCTTCATAAAGCTACCTTTCTGCCTTCACCTGCATAAGGTTACCTTTCTGCCTTCCTCTACATAAGTCTAAGCTCTACCTTCATCTTGCATGGGACTAAGCTTTGTCCCTATTTTGCATGAGGTTAAGCTCTACCTCCATCTGCATAAGGCTACCTTTTTGCCTTCATCTGCATAAGGTTACCTTTCTGCCTTCCTCTACATAAGGCTAAGCTCTACCTTCATCTTGCATGGGAC
Source organism: Nicotiana knightiana (assembly GCA_005239525.1). NCBI lineage: Eukaryota > Viridiplantae > Streptophyta > Magnoliopsida > Solanales > Solanaceae > Nicotiana > Nicotiana knightiana. The sequence goes on from ML381616.1 coordinate 7,427, forward strand.
TAAGCTCTGTCCCCATTTTGCATGAGGTTAAGCTCTACCTCTATCTACATAAGGCTACCTTTCTGCCTTCATCTGCATGAGGCTACCTTTTTGACTTCCTCTACATAAGGCTAAGCTCTGCCTTTATCCTGCACGAGACTAAGCTTTGTTCCTATTTTGCATGAGGTTAAGCTCTACCTCCATCTGCATAAGGCTACCTTTCTGCCTTCATCTGCATAAGGCTACCTTTCTGCCTTCCTCTACATAAGGCTAAGCTCTGCCTTCATCTTGCATGGGACTAGGCTTTATCCCTATTTTGCATGAGGTTAAGCTCTACCTCCATCTACATAAGACTACCTTTCTGCCTTCATCTACATAAGGCTACCTTTCTGCCTTCCTCTGCATAAGGCTAAGCTCTTCCTTCATTTTTCATGGGACTAATCTTTGTCCCCATTCTGCATGAGGTTAAGCCCTACCTCCCCTTGCATAAGGCTACCTTTCTGTCTTCCTCTACATAAGGCTATCTTTCTGCCTTCCTACCTGCATGAGGCTAAGCTCTGCCTCCAATTTAATTTTTCATTAAGACTAAGTGTTGTCTTTTAAGCACTATTTACTTCTCTTTTCTTTCGGGCTAAGCTCTGCCCTTCAATTTTCAAGACTAAGCTCTGTCTTGTCCATATCATATTACTGCATTTCATGGGCTGAAATATCGCTAACCTGTCCAAAGGCGTCATCATTCGGAGGCACCATCTTCATGGCCCGAGAACATCATTTCATGGCCTGTGAATCCTTCGTCAAACAATTCATGGCCCAGGACATCATGGTCTGAGGACGTATTCCTTAACCGTCCGAAAACAACATTCATAGTCCGACGGAAACTTGCATCATGTTTAAATTTACGCACAACATGCTCTTGTATTGTTTAATTTGTAGGTAACCCGGCAAGTGACGACTATCCTAGCAGGAGCGCTCCCGCTCCAGTTCTCCTAACCACTCCCGTAAATCGTTCACTCATCCAGCCCTATATGTTGCGTTCGTTCTTGTAAAAAACTCCCTCGGTATACTTTGCCGATGGGTGCGAAACTACATACGGCCTGATTCCTGTAAAACCAAGGATATGTAGGCAACTCAGAAGCCAGGGTGCGGCCTAAATCTCTCCAAATAGTTATGCTCAGTCAAAATTGGCCATCATATCTTTACTCGACAGCTCTTTCATCCTTCCCGGGTAAAGAGGGGCAGTTGTTGACACCCAATTTTTCCTCAAAGTATTTTTAATTTGCATATATACCTGCAAAATCATGCATTAATAGCAGTTGGTATTTTTCTATAAGTTTCCTATATTTTTATTAATTTATTACAATTTATCCAGTATTTTATTTTCAATAATTAATTACAAAATTGCATTACAAATGATTTCAAAAACGTTTCTTGACCTAATGTATTGTTTTTGGTCCTATCAAGACCAAATTATTTCATAATTAGCCAAATTGGCACTCTTTGACTATAATTGCAATAACTTTGTAATTATGGCCTAATCATATGTTTTATACTATTTTTCATCCAATAATTAGTCATTTTATATTTTAATACTAACTAATAAATTTAACTAAATTTGCTAAGTGTCAATTTCATTTTATACAATTATTAGCTATTTCTATAAATTATTTTATCTAATTTAATTGGGTATTTAACAATTAGCTACCTTTATTTCAATTGTAGCCTAAATTGACTTGAACCCTAACCCAATTGAATTAACCCAACAGACCCAAGCCCAGTTCTTACACTACCCGGCCCAATCGAGGATTCAATCTCGATCGTTGATCAAATTTGATCAATGATCTAGATTCCTCCCTTCCATAATTAACCTAAAGATTAACCCCCACCCCCCCTTTCTCTCATTTTTCCCCTCACTCACTTAGTCGTCTATCAACTCTCTCTCAAACTCTCTCGTCTCTCCAACTCCCTCCAAAAACTTGGCCCCTTCTCCGGCTGTCGCCTTGCCGAAATCCATGGCGATTCCACTACCTACAGCCTTATAGCTCCCTCCTTAACGTGTGTCATCACTTTTGAGGCCCTCAAGTGAACCAGAGGTAGTTCACTCACCTCCTACGATCTCATGCCATTTTGTCCGGCCATCCATGGCCGTCAAAGTAAGATCTCACCACTTTCCGATTGAAACCGGTAATATTTTGAGTTTTTCTTCTCCTTTCTAGGATCTCTTTGAAACCCTAACTTTTAAACCTTCCGATGCTTTTAGATCTGTAACAGATCTATACCTATTATGAGTTCTTTCCATGTTTTCTTTAATGATTCTTTAGTTTCCTAAACGATTTTTTATTTTTTCTGTCACGACCCAAAATCCCTAAGGTCGTGATGGCGCCGGACACAAGGTCAGGCAAGCCAAAACATTAAATAATTGAAATAACTTTCTAGTTTTAACATTCTCAAAATCGTTACCTTTTCTTGCATTTCATAATCACATAAATAAATTTTAGTAAACTTAAATACGACATCACATCAATTCAGTTTAATGAAATAAATCCCAACACGTCCCCAGAACCCGGTGTCACAAGTACATGAGAAATTTCTAAGAATTTTACAAATGTTACAAAGCATGTCCGAAATACGACTGGACCAGGAAATTTAAAATGAAACAGCTACAGTATGAAGGTGAGTCTGTTAGCTGCAGATCGCCTCCGGAAGATGCAGCTCGCCTAAGTCTCTGAATCCTCCACATTGGTATGAAAGTACCTGTGCAATAAAATGCACAGCAAGTGCAGCATGAGCACAAAAACAACGTGTACTCAGTAAGTCGCCCGCCTAACCTCAGAGAGGTAGTGACGAGAGGGAAAATTAGACTCTTACTAAGGTCTGACAATATAACATATGACAGAATATGGTGAAATACAATAGACATGTAAGACAGTAGACAACGAGTACATATCAAGTACAAAAATCCAGGTAATCACTGAGAATAAACAACAATGTACAGTTTCCTCTTTCCCAAATACATGTCATGCCAATACCAACAGAATAGTACCAAATAGTCATGCGCACACAAAAGTAAGACAACCGGTCGGAGTCATAAGATAGTCAGTCTCTCTATGCACTGCCGAAGGATCGATCGGCCCGTCCCAAAAGTGCATCTCTTAACCTCTCCACGCACTGACGAAGGATCGATCGGCCAGTCCCAAAAGTGCGGCTCTAAATCTCTCTATGCACTGCCGAAGGATCGATCTGCCCATCCCAAAAGTGCATCTCTCAATCTCTCTACGCACTGCCGAAGGATCGATCGGCCAATCCCAAAAGTGCGGCTCTCAATATAATAATCCTCTATGTGCACTGCTGAGGGATCGACCGGCCCGTCCCAAAAGTGCACCTCTCAATATAATACGGCTAGCATGCTCGCGAATCATACTTGCGACTCAAGTGCTCATAAGAATACATGCACAAGTAAAGGGTCTTCCTGCTCGCGAATCACTCAAGCAACTCAAGCACCCAAAGTTACACATCCACATAATAAATTCGTATTTTATCAAGAAAATCATTTTTCTCAGAAAAATGGTAAAGTCTTTATTAAAAGAAACATGAAATATAGGTTTTGAAATCTTTGTTTTTGAAACTCATTTGTCCAATTTAGTAACACTCCATAATACAACCCAGTCCAGATACACAAATATATTCACAGAGGAAACAACTTTCTTTTAGAAGGTTAAAAATATGAACTCTAGGTTTCTTTTTAAACATTCAATTACGTATACGGTCATATTAGAAGTTTAATATTACAGGCAGGTTACAGGTACACACATAAAGCATGGTAATGGGTCCTAGGCTACCCGGACATGGCATAATAATAGCTACGCACGGACTCCCGTCACCTCGTGCGTACGTAGCCCCCAAAGATAATAACATGTATTGAATAAATTCACCTAGGGGGACGATTCCCCCTCACGAAGTTAGAAAGGAGACTTACCTCGCTCTGAAATTCCAACACCGGCTTCTAATCTCTTCTGATGACCCCAACGGATGTGCAACGCTCCGAAACTACCACATAAATGACAAAGCAATGAAAATTCATCCTAATACTCACAACAAATTTAGATTATATACTTCCCCAACCCCGCTCGGAGAAATGACCAAAATGCCCTTGGGTCCACGTGCCCGGAAATCCAAAATTCCCGAAGATACCTTCTACCCATAGCCTTACTAACTCAATTATATAATTTACTCTAATGCTGATGCTCAAATCGTGGTTAAAATTCCAATTTTTCCATATTCTAGGTTTATTCAAAGTTTTCCCAATTCCCCTACAAATTTCATGCTCAAACCCATGCAATAACTTTGTATTAATCTTAGAAATGAGTAGAATCCTCTTACTTGTGAAGCTTGATGAAATTCCTCTTGAAAAGCACTCCAAATTCGTCCATAGCTTTTGAAAAATGAAAGAGAATGGCCAAAAATCCCGTTTTAAACAACACTGCCCAGATCTTTCCTCTCCGCGATTGCGGGAATGCCTTCGCGATCACAGAGGCCAAGCCCCAGCCTTCTACGCGATCGCATTACACCTTCTGCAATCGCGTAAGCCAACCAGTAGCCCCTCCAAATTCCTTCTCCGCGATCGCAGCTACCCGCATGCGATCGCACAAGCCTGCCCAGCTCTTCACCGCGATCGCACACCAGAACCCGCGATTGCGTAGGCCAAATTCTTCGCCCCTCAATTTCCTCTCCGTGATCACACATCTAAGGCTGCGATCGCATAGAACACCAGCAGCACCAGAAACCAGTAACAGCAAAACACTCCGAAATGAGCCGAAACCACCCCGAAACACACCCGAGACCCCCGGGACCCCGTCCAAACACACAACTCAGTCCCATAACATGACACGGACTTGGTCAAGCCCTCAAATCACATCAAACAATGCCTAAATCATGAATTGCACTCAAATCCAATTCTTTAAGAACTTAGAATTTCAAACTTCTACATCCGATGCCGAAACCTATCAAATCACGATCGATTGACCTAACATATTGTGCACAAGGCATATTCAACATTACGGACCTACCCCAACTTCCAGAATCGCATTACGACCTCGATATCTAAACTTCCACTCCCATCCGGATATGTCAAAAACCTTCAAATTTCTATCTTTAGCCAAACGACTTCAAAATGACCTCCGGACATCCGAATTCACTTCCGATCATGCTCACAACTCCAGAATCACCATACGGAGCCATCCCCAGACTCGGAATCCCAAACGGACATCTACCTCACTGATACGCACTTCAACCCCAAATTCATGAATCCTTCTAAAATGCTAACTTCCATAATATACGCCGAAACTCTCCTGGGTTATCCAAAACCCGATCCGGGCATACACCCAAGTGTGAAATCATCATGTGAACCTGCTGGAACCTTTAAATCCTGATTCAGAGATCGACTACTCAACATTCCAATCTTAGTTGATTTCTCCAACTTAAGGCTTCCGAAATGAGAATTTCCTTTCCAAATCAATTCTAAACTTCCTGGAATTCAATTCCGACCACGCCCACAGATCATAATACCTGAAACGAAGCTGCTCACGGCCTCAAACCGCTGAACGACGCGCTAGAGCTCAAAATGACCGGTCGGGTCATTACATTCTCCCCCACTTAAACTGACGTTCATCCATCGAACGTGCTAAGAGCTGCTCTAGAGTTACCTAAAATCATTGTTTAACATCTCAAGCACCTGCCCGTGCTACCACAGCCCAGTCGAGCAAAATAGCTTGGTCAAATATGGAGATTCCTTATTTATCCATTCAATGAGCTCAGAATTCATTCAAACACATGAAATTTCTCTGGCCAGGCCTAGTTTCAATATATATGAACACTGCATCAACTAGCACTCGCTATACCAGATTATAACCACATGCCCTTGCCGAATCGGCACCATGCACCGCACAACTCATCATATGACCACAATGACGCTCCCTGAACCTTAATAGCCCAAATTCCACGAATCTGATGCTCCCAATGCACCTCATAACATTATACATACACCCTGCTATAATGCTGATGATACCACCACAACAGAGGAAATGTGCAGAAATTCATACTCAACTGCGGAGTTAACAAGTCCTTGAATACTTCATCTTTACTAGAATCATCACTTTAGTATGAACCTGAATAATGGTATTTGTTCTTTATATACACTTCACATAACATTATTACATTGATCCTTGATCCGATAATCTCGTCTCACCCAGTACGAACTGCTCAGACATCAAGTCACCCCAAACATGGCAAACATTAACAGCCTCACACGATACCACATCGCCCAATAGGCCATAACTCGACACGATAATAAGAAACGACTCAGGACGGGATTATTTAGCTCACTCGACTAATACGAATTCTTACCAGAAAGTAGGAAATAAAACACAAGAAAATAAATACATATTAACCCTTCTCATCATCATACTGTTGCGGAGTGCAACCCGATCCAAATAACATCACCGTGGAGGCGTGCCACCCGATCCAAATAACATCACCTTGGCGGCGTGCCACCCGATCCAAATAACATAAAACTCACGTAAGGAAATACATACAGAGCTGATTTTCTCACTATTACAATTTACTAAATATCGATCATAAGCACGCTAAGTACATAATACCATCCTGGGGAGGCTGATAAAGTCGTAGGCTATAAAACTCAAGCACCACTGAGGTGCGATATATATATATATATAT
>ML381621.1:0-20273 GCA_005239525.1 Nicotiana knightiana
ATGGCCCTCGAGATGGGCCAAAATTCAAAACACATTGCCCAGGTATGCGACCATTGTGCGGTCTGCATACACGTTATGCGATCGCATAATGCATTGCATAACTTCCCTCCCAAAATCAAAGGCAACAATGCGACAGATATGCGGTCCGCATAACTGAAATGCGATCGCACATTGGACCGCATAGTTGACCTCAAATGGGGTAGTGATCTGCCCGTGTATGCGACCATTATGCGGTCCGCATACACGTTATGCGATCGCANCAAGTCTCGGGGTAGTTTTTACTCAATTTAGGTTCGTTTTAAGAATTTCCACGATAAAAACAACTCGGGGACTCATTCGGGCATTATTTTAAAACGAGAAAATTTTTACGGGTCTTTACATCCTCCCCCCCCCCCTAAAAATCATTCGTCCTCGAATGAGGGTTTTGGAAATCATTTAGTTTTGAAAGCATGACATGCAACTTTCAGATTTTCACTAACTCCAATATCTCAGAAAAATTTCGCTTGAGTCCCTTTGTAATTAGACCTATCTAGCTGTCAGAGAGCCCCCAAAACACATTTCCAAGCACCATTACACAGTTTTAATCACCCAATAACTCACACACAACGTTGTTATCTCAACAATTTGTAAATATTCAATCATTTTGTCAAATACACATAGTTCTTTCTTCTTATACCACAAATTTGCACACGATTCATATTTTTGCACATAACTTGGTTGTTTTAATGAGTCCCACACAACCCAATCACCTCTATATACTATATTCATTTTAATTAATCATTACCAACCTACACTACTATTAATAACTTAACTAACACATACGTTTCACAAAACTTTCATTTACTTCAAGGGTTGCACACTACCCAAATAGAACTGTGTATTCAGTTTTAACACACATTGGAAAATTACAACATTAAGGCAATTTGGGGAAGATGGGGTGCTTTTGCACAAAACCGAACATAAAACATAATTTGCTTAGAGATGAAAATTCTGACGAACACTACTAGACTTATTCAAACAAATGGGGATATTTTTCTTTCCTCTCATTTTCCGCTTCCCACGTGGCTTCCTCAACGTGCTAACTTCGCCACAGTACTTTAACTGAAGCAATTTCTTTGTTCCTCAATCTACGGACTTGTTTATCAAGAATAGCAACCGGAACCTCATCATATGATAGTTCTCCATTAATCTCAATAGTCTCAACTGGCACGATGGCTGATGGATCTCCAACCACTTTCTTCAACATAGACACGTGGAACACCGTGTGCACTAATGACAATTCAGGGGGTAATTCCCACCTGTAAGCCACTTGTCCTATCCTTTGAGCAATCCGATATGGCCCGACATACCTTGGGCTCAATTTCCCTTTCTTCCCAAACCGTATCACTCCCTTCATGGGAGATACCTTCAAGAATACCCAATCATCTACTTGGAATTCCAATTCCCTTCGACGAACGTCCGCATAGGATTTTTGACGGCTCTGAGCAGTTTTCATCCTCTCTTGAATGACTCTGACTTTTTCCAACGCCTGGTGCACAAGATCTGGCCCTAACAATTCTGCTTCACCAACCTCGAACCACCCAATCGGAGATCTACACCTTCTTCCGTACAATGCCTCAAATGGGGCCATCTAAATACTAGCGTGAAAGCTATTATTGTAAGCAAATTCGATAAGCGGTAAATGATCATTCCAACTACCCTTGAATTCCAACACACAAGACCGTAACATATCTTCAAGCATCTGAATAGTCCGCTCTGCCTGACCATCAGTCTGCGGATGGAAAGCCGTGCTGAGATTTATCTGAGTACCCAAACCTTGCTGAGATTTCCTCCAAAAATTAGCCGTGAACTGGGCTCCTGGGTATGATATAATGGAAACTGGAGTACCATGAAGCCTAACTATTTCCTTGGTATACAACTGAGCATACTGTTCTGTAGTATCGGTGGACTTGACCGGCAAGAAGTGAGCTGATTTCGTGAGTCGATCCACTATCACCCAAATCGAGTCTAACTTGCGCTGAGTGCGAGGTAACCCTACCACTAAATCCATGCTGATCATTTCCCATTTCCATATTGGAATTTCCATAAGTTGAGTTAACCCACCAGGCCTCTGATGTTTGGCCTTCACCAGCTGACAATTCGGACATTTAGATACAAAGTGTGACACACCTCTTTTCATGCCGCTCCACCAATAAACTTCCCGGAGATCTTGATACATTTTCGTAGAACCTGGGTGCATGGAATACTGGAACTGTGAGCTTCCGCCATCACCCTCTCCCGAAGATTATCCACATCAGAAACACATAGCCTTCCCTGGTACCGCAAAACACCATCATCGCTTCCGAGTGAGAATGCCGAAATCTTGCTATTCAAAATTGCCCCCTTCAACTGCGCCAATGCTGGATCAATAAACTGCTTCTCCTTGACTTCCACTACAAGTGATGATTCTGCCCCATTATGCACCATTACTTTCCCCTCGTCTGAGGTCGAGATACAGACCCCCAGACTAGCCAATCGACAAACCTCCTGAGCCAACGGCCTTTGATCTTCCTCCAAATGAACCAGACTACCCATAGACTTCTGACTGAGAGCGTCGGCCCCTACATTTGCTTTCCCTGGATGGTATAGAATGTTCATACCATAATCCTTAAGAAATTCTAACCATCACCAATACAAATAATGCCGCCAGATTTTCAATGCAAACACAACTGCCGAGAGTTCTAAATCGTGCGTCGGATAATTCTTCTCGTGATTCTTGAGTTTCCTGGAAGCATAGGATATAACCTTCTCGTGTTGCATCAACACACATCCCAAACCAACCCTTGAAGCATCGTAATAAACCGCAAATGCCTCCGTGCCTTCTGACAAAGTTAACACCGGTGCTGAAGTCAATCTTGATTTCAATTTCTGAAAGCTCTTTTCACAAGCGTCGGACCATTGGAACTTAGTTTCTTTTTGCGTCAATTTAGTCAATGGGGAGGCGAGGGTAGAGAATCCCTCCACAAACCTCCGATAATACCCAGCTACCCCAAGAAACTACGAATCTCTGTCGGGGTCGTTGGTCTAGGCCAATCCTTCACCGCTGCGATCTTCTGGGGATCAACCTTAATCCCTTCTCTAGAAACAACATGACCCAAAAATGTGACTGACTCCAACCAAAATTCACTTTTTGAAAACTTGTCATACAATTGGTGCTGATGAAGAGTCTGCAGAACTATCCTGAGGTGATTAGTATGATCCTCCCGACTCCGCGAGTAGACAAGGATGTCATCAATAAAAACAATCACGAAGGAATCAAGAAACGGCTTGAAAACCCAATTCATAAGATCCATGAAAGCCGTTGGAGCATTGGTCAGTCCAAAGGACATTACCAAAAATTCCAAATGGCCATAACGAGTTCTGAAGGCGGTCTTAGGAATATCATGCTCTCTGATCTTCAACTGGTGATACCCCAACCGTAAATCAATTTTGGAGAAAAACTTCGCACCTTGCAATTAGTCGAACAAATCATCTATCCGAGGCAATGGATACTTGTTTTTTATAGTGACTTTGTTGAGCTGCCGATAATCAATACACATTCGAAGCGACCCATCCTTCTTCCTGACGAAAAGAACCGAGGCGCCCCACGGTGACACACTCGGCCGAATGAACCCCTTCTCTAATATGTCTTTCAACTTCCCCTTTAACTCTCTCAACTCTGCTGGCGCCATTCTGTATGGTGGAATAGATATTGGCTGCGTATCTGGCAATACATCAATTCCGAAATCGATCTCTCTATCTGGCGGAATCACTGGAAGCTCGTCCGAAAATACTTCAAGAAACTCATTCACGATTGGGACGGACTCGGGGGCAGACACTTCTGAAGTGGTGTCCGCAACCCGAACTAAATGATAAACAGACCCCTTTTGAATCATCTTCGAGGCCTTAAGGTAGGAAATAAACCTACCCTTTGGCACCACACCATTCCCTTTCCACTCCATAACTGACTTATTAGGAATCTCTAGTCTCATAATTCTGGTTCGACAGTCAAGTTTAGCAAAGCATGAGTTAGACAAGAATATTCTCACCTTCCAATTCACCGCACGATATAGAATAACAATGAAAAGGGTGTTTCCTAAATGTCCATGTAGCCCCCTAATTATAGATGTGGTCGATAACACACTGATAAGAAGGGCTCTACTAGACACGGCTCCGAGACAGCCTGTACAAGTACAAACGATTTATATACTACTTGCCGGCAACAAGGCCCTGGCTATACCTTACACTACACCATAAACTCAAATTAAGGTGACATGAGCCACACGTGGCTCCGGGAGGAAGTGGGTCTCACCAAAACAGCTGACGAAAAGGAGGGGAGGCACTACTGACGGTGGGATGAATTACCTACTGTAGAACCACCTACATTTATATAAGAAAAATGTAGCGTCCCCGGAAAAAGGGACGTTAGTACTGTGGAATAGTACTAGTATGTATGAAAAAACTTTATCCCAAGTACAATCAAACAATACACAATTAAGAGACAGTAATAGAACCAATCAAACAATGCACGTGGAAAGAAACATCCAAAATCAACAAGTTTCACAATCTCTCCTTTTTCCCTTTCAACATCACCATATTCAAGAGTTTCCTAGATTTTCATTTCAACAGTGATAATGATCACATTTCATCCTTATTACCTCGGCCACCCTTATTACCTCACATCATAGATTTTCATTTCAATATTGATAATGATCATATTCCATCCTTATTACCTCGGCCTCCTTATTACCTCGGCCACCCTTATTACCTCGGCCACCCTTATTACCTCACATCTTCGCGTTGCGGCGCACAACACGATCCCACCCGACAATCATATTTCGTAACAACAACCACAAACAATCAAATCACAAGAATTCTTCCTTTCAAGGAACACAAGTTCATATCAGTAATTCGCTATTTGATCTCAAGGAACAATGATTCTCACCAAGCAGTAATTCATGTACACGGTGTTATCATAATCGTTCAACCCATTTTCATCATTTCACAATACCCTTTTTCGTTACTTACCACGCATGGTTTTTAGCCATCATATACATTCCCACACCTGGGAAAATTAACATTCTTTCATTCATTAACACATATTTTCATATCGATACCCTCGAGCTTTTATGAGCTTTGCACATAATAGGATAGGCACATCAAAACACCTTTCACAATCTCATATAGCACGGTAGTATAGTAATCAACTAGGATGATCAGAGAATAGAATCTTACGTCTCAACACATTTGAACAATCAATTCACATATTTTCAAACAAGGTACGTATACCGTATACTCGGACCCAACAAGAGGATTCTACAAAGGTTAAAGTTAGTCATACATATCTCGAATCGGGATTTTTTCTTAATTTCTATCTCAAATCACCGGACCTTCTAGCACCTTCAATTTAATTCACAATGCGGCACATTTTAACTTAGAATTAGGAATCATGAACATGTATTGAACTCATTTGAGCTTTCTATCAAACAGTGGGTGTTCCTTCAGATTAAATAACCTTTTTTTAGTGAAATGTTACTCCAACCTATTTTTGCTTTACTAGATTATGATAAATTGGGTATGTGCATGCAAGATTCTTAACCCCATCTTTATGAACTATCCTACCCAAGTTTCATTTTAACAAAAATCTGGAAACTAAGGTTAATGAGGTAGAAGCTTGCCTCTTAGAGTGAAGAAATTTGTGTCTTACTTGATTAGTTCCAAGCTTGAGTGATGAAGGAAGACCAATTTGATGAAGTTGGGACTTTCTCTCTCTATAACCCACTCTTTCCTCTCTCTAATATATCAGAAAATGGTTAAAAATTCAAGGGTGGGGGGGGTGGTGTTTTAATGAACTGGGGTCGGGTTTTAAAAATTAGAAAAATAGGGCCCGACACAAGAATGCGGTCAGGAATGCGATCGCATTCCTGACGCGGATCGGAGAATCGACCGCATAATGGCCCTCGAGATGGGCCAAAATTCAAAACACACTGCCTAGGTATGCGACCATTGTGCGGTCCGCATACACGTTAAGCGATCACATAATGTGTTGCATAAATTCCCTCCCAAAATCAAAGGCAACAATGCGACAGATATGTGGTCCGCAGAACTGAAATGCGATCGCACATTGGACCACATAGTTGACTTCAAATGGGGCAGTGATCTTCCACATGTTATGGGACTTGATGGTATCTTTAGACGGGATCTCGGGGGCCCCGAGTGTAATTCGTGTTGAGTTCCGACTCATTTGGAGACTTGAAGAATTTTGATGCCTGCTAAGTTCCGGTGATATCTTTAACGACCCGGTAGGTCGTTATGTGAGTTAATTCCCCGATCTCCTAATAACAGCTTTTCCCATGTCTATTTCTGCTTTTTGGACTTGTCGGGACGTTGAATGGTGAAATTCAGAGAGTTTTTGGACACATAGTCCTTATATGTGAGTTTAAGCTTTAGAAATCGAACCATAGTTGGAATTATGGAAGACGGGTCTAGAATGGGATTCTGTCGACTTCGTTGGGTGATTTCAGAGTTAGGAGCGTGTCCGGAATATGCTTTTGAGGTCTGTAGTAGATTTAGGCTTGAATTGGCGAAAGTTAGAATTTTGGTGATTTTGGCCGATAGGTAAAATTTTGATATCGGGCTCGGAATGGGATTTAGAGAGTGGATGTAGGTCCTTTGTATCATTTGTGACCTGTGTGAAAAATTTGAGGTCATTCGGACTAGTTTTGATGTGTTTCGGCATCGGTTGTAGATTTTGGAAATTTTATAAGTTCTTAGGCTTGAATCCATGTATAATTGGTGATTTTGGTATTAGGAGATGCGTTTTGGAGGCTCGAATAAGTTTGGATAAGGTATTAGGACTGGTTGGTAAGTTTGGTTGAGGTCCCGTGGTCCTCGGGGATGTTTCAGATGCTCAACGAGTGATTTTGGAACTTGAAAAACAGCTGAACCATTATTGGTTCTGGTGTCTCGCACCTGCGATGGAATTTCTGCAGGTGCGGACACGCAGGTGCGGAAGAGAGGCTCACAGGTGTGGGCTTGTTCAAGTCAACCAGTTCTCGCAGGTGTGGTTGAGGTTCCGCATATGCGGCCCATTGACCGCAGGTGCGGCCCCAGGCCTTTTAGTGGGTTTTCGCACCTGTGATGGATTTTTCGCAGGTGCGGGACTGCAGGTGCGGTCCAAGGGGCACAAGTGTGGAATCACTGGGCAGTTTATATCAAATTCGAGGGCTTGAAATTCATATCTTCTAAAAACAATTTGGAGCTCGGGTGTAGGCGATTTGGAGTGGGTTTTGAGGAAAAGCTTCATAGGTAACAATTCCTAACCCTATTTCACTTGTATATCATTTATCTATAGCAAAATCTTCCATGCAAGCAAGGAATTTAGGTGAAAAATCAGGCAAATGGGAAGAAGTCTCCCCAATTAGAAAATCCGAGAATTTAATAGGATTTTGTTGTCGGTTATTGATGATTCTTGTTCGAGTGAGTTCGGGAGTGAATGAGTGTTCTAAAATTGTAACTGCACTTGATTCCGAGACGTGGGCCCGGGGGACTTTTTGGGCAATTTTCCTAATTTCGCGTATTAGCCTCGAACTTATTAGCTATTTTGATTCCTTAAAGTGATATTTATATTATGCAATCGAATTGAATAGATTTGGGCCATTCGGAGTCGGATACTTGTGGCAAGAGTGTGGTTTTGAGTTGAGTAGCGCAGTCGAGGTAAGTGGCTTGCCTAACTCTATGTTGGGGACTTCCCCTAGGCTATTTTAATACTGTTTTATGTTGTTTGGGCGCCATGTGTGTGAGGTGACGAGTACGTACACGGGCCATTGTTGCTAAAACTCCATTTTTCCCTCCACGACTTAAATATTTTCACTCCTATTTCACTGATTCATGTATCGACTATGTAGTTTAGAATAGGAAATAGCATGCCTACCTGTTTTACTTGAATTTTACCCTAGTTATTACTATGCGTACCATGTTTAAGTAGCTTTACCCATGTTTTTGCCTGTGATTTTTTCCTGAACTGTTTTAAATAAAAATTGTATTCGGTATTTGTACTGCATTGCATATTTAAATTGAGACTACGAACGAGATTCCGGGAGCTTTCCCCCTGTACTGCATTGCATATTTAAATTGGGACTACGGACGAGATTCCGGGAGCTTTCCTCCTGTACTATAGCATATTTTTAATTGGGATGAGATTCCGAGAGCTTTCCTCCTGTACTGCATTGCATACTTATTACTGTGATATATGTTGTGATGAGCCGAGAGCTCCCTGTTATTATTTTCTTTTAGCCTATTGTTCCTACTGATTTTCCTTAGCTTATTATATCTCTCTATTCACATTTATACTGTTTTACTATAAAAATCCAGTAGAGCCTTAACATGACCTCGTCACTACTCGACTAGGGTTAGGCCTTGCACTTACTGGGTACCAATTTGTGGTGTACTCATGCCCTTTCCAGCACATGTTTTTTTGTGTGCAGATCCAGGTACCAGTGCTCAGTTTCGTGGCTAGGGGTCCGAGCAGCAGCTTCTAGGAGACTGAAAGGTAATTCCGCCGCGTCCGTAGAGTCGTTTGAGTCACCTTCCACTCCAGACTTAGATAGATTTTTCATGTAAATTACCTTACGTTGTATATAGCTATTTTGAGATAGAGCTTTTGACTAAAGTGATATTCCGGGTTTTGGGAAAGTTGTATTTTGTATGTGCCAAGTGGTGATGTTTCATTGTAGACTCACTTATTTCGTCTTTATTTTATTGTTTCTATTTAATATGTGTTTCCGCAATTAGGCTAGTCATAGAGACTAGGTGCCGTCACGATGCCTTCGGAGGGAAAATTGGGTCGTGACAGTTTGGTATCAGAGCGTCTAGGTTCCTAGGAGTCACAAGTCACAAGCCGATTTATTAGAGTCTCTCGAATTGATGCGGAGACGTCCGTATCTATCTTCGGGAGGCTATGTAACTATTAAGAACAATCATATTTCTTTGATTTCCTTGTCGTGCGAGTTATTGGCATCAAAAATTCTAAAATTCTATTCTATTCTTTCCCATAGATGGTGAGGACCCGTACTGAGAGGGCCGACGACCAGGCACCTGAGCCCCCTGCTAGAGCTGCCAGACGTCGGGGACGGGGTAGAGGACGACCACGCGATGCAGCCCGAGCACCAGCGAGAGCAGCGACAGAGGAGCCTATGGCATTCTCAGCTGGAGAGCCGGCACAACAAGTCCCTATTGTTGCTCCAGCCTTGCAGGAGACTTTCGCTCAGTTCATGAGCATGTTCAGTACTCTAGCTCAGGCTGGACTATTTCTGATAGCTCCCGCTACATCTCAGGCTGGGGGAGGGGCAAGACTCCCATAGCCCGCACTCCTGAGCAGAGGGGCCAGGTTGATCAGGCCTCGAAGTATATTCCTATGCCCCCAGCGGCTCCAGTTCCGCATGATGCTAGGGCAGCGACTTTTGAGGCCGAGCAACTCAGACTCGAGAGGTACAAGAAGTACCACCCACCTACTTTTAGTGGACTAGCTTTAGATGACGCTCTGGTATTTCTTGAGGAGTGTCATCGTATTCTCCGCACTATGGGCATTGTGGAGACCAGTGAGGTTTCTTTCATCACTTTCCAGCTGAGGGGAGCGGCATATCAGTGGTGGCGGGCCTATGAGCTAAGTAGTTTGGACGAGGCATCCTCACTCACTTGGACTCAGTTTTCAGAGATGTTTCTGTGAGAGTATGTCCCTCAGAGCCTCAGGGATACCTGGCGCACGGAGTTCGAGCAGTTGCACCAAGGTACTATGATTGTGTTGGAGTACGCAGTCTGTTTCAGCGAGTTAGCTCAGCATGCACCAGCCTTGGTTTCCACAGTCAGAGAGCGGGTTCGCCGTTTCATTGAGGGACTCCATCCTAATATTCAGACCAGTATGGCCAGAGAGTTGGAGATGGATATCACTTACCAACAGGCAGTGAGTATTGCCAGGAGAGTAGATGGAAAGTTCGCCTGGGACAGAGAGGAGAGAGAGGCCAAGAGGTCTCGATAGATTGGCCATTTTTCAGAAGCTCGTGCACCAGCAGCACGTTACGGTAGGGGCTTTGTGGCTCGCCCTGTTCATTCAGCCCTTTCAGCAGTCAGCAGTATTCTAGCTCCTCCTAGACCTCGGGAGTTCTATTATGCACTGCCAGTATCCAGTGCGCCTCCAGTTCGAGGTGCTATTTCCGGCCAGCCCAGCAGGCCAGCACCTATTCAGTCTCAGCCGCAGCATCCTCCGAGGGGTTTTTTTTAATGTGGTGACACTCGTCACTTGATTAGAGATTGCCCCAGGTCCAGGAAGGGTGCACCTCCGCAATATTATCAACCTCCACGTGCTCCGCCGGGTTCTCTGGCTATCCTTCCAACCCCAGCTGCCACTCCACATCCTAAGCCAGCTCGAGGTAGGGGTCGGGGAGGTAGAGGTCGCCCTAAAGGGGGAGGCCAAGCCAGATACTATGCCCTTCCATCCCGTTTTGAGGTTATTGCTTCAGAATCAGTCATCACAGGTATTGTCCATGTCTGCCATAGGGATGCATCAGTATTATTTGATCCAGGCTCTACGTATTCATATATGTCCTCTTATTTGCTCCACATCTGGGGATATCTCGAGATTCTTTAAGTTCCCCTGTCTATGTATCTACTCCTATGGGAGACTCTCTAGTTGTGGACCGCGTATATCGGTCGTGTGTGATTTCTCTTAGTGGTTTTGAGACCATGGATGATTTATTATTACTTAGCATGTAGATTTCGATGCTATCCTGGGCATGGAATGGTTGTCGCCCTATTATGCTATTCTTGATTGTCACGCTAAGACCGTGACTCTGGCTATGCCGGGATTGCCGAGATTAGAGTGGAGAGGTACCTTAGAGTATATTACCCGCAGGGTCATTTCATTTCTTAAGGCTCGGCAAATGGTTGAGAAGGGGTGTGATGCGTACTTGGACTATGTGAGAGATGTCAGTTTTGATACCCCTCCAGTTGAGTCAGTTCCAGTAGTGAGGGGCTTTCCTGATGTATTCCCAGCTGATCTTCCGGGTATGCCGCCCGACAGAGATACTGATTTCGGCATTGATTTGTTGCCGGGCACTCAGCCCATTTCTATCCCTCCTTACCGAATGGCTCCTCCTGAGTTGAAGGAGTTGAAGGAGCAGTTATAGGAGTTGCTTGATAAGGGTTTCATCAGACCCAGTGTATCACCTTGGGGTGCTCGGGTATTATTTGTGAAGAAAAATGATGGTTCTATGTGTATGTGTATTGATTATCGGCAGTTGAACAAGGTAACCGTGAAGAACAGGTATCCTTTGCCTCACATTGATGACTTATTCGACTAGCTACAGGGTTCCAGGGTATTCTCCAAGATTGACTTACGTTCTGGTTATCATCAACTAAAGATTCGTGAGCCGGATATCCCGAAGACTGCCTTCAGGACCAGATATGGCCACTATGAGTTTCTTGTTATGTCATTTGGGCTGACCAATGCCCCAGCAGCTTTTATGCATTTGATGCACAACGTGTTCCGGCCTTATCTTGATTCCTTCGTCATTGTGTTTATTGACGACATTCTGGTGTATTCCCGATCACGGGAAGATCATGAGCAGCACTTGAGGACTGTACTTCATACTTTGAGAGAGAAGAGATTGTATGCAAAATTCTCTAAATGTGAGTTCTGGCTTGATTAAGTGGCATTCTTGGGCCACATACTGTCTTGGGATGGGATCAAACTAGTTCCGAAGAAGGTGGAGGCGGTGCAGAGTTGGCCTAGATTGTCATCAGCTACGGAGATCCGCAGTTTCCTTGGTTTGGCTGGGTACTATCACCGTCTTGTGGAGGTATTTTCATCTATTGCAGCACCGATGACCAGGTTGACTCAAAAGCGTGCTCCGTTCAGGTGGACTGAGGAGTGCGAGGAGAGCTTTCAGAAGCTTAAGACAGCCCTTACTTCAGCTCCAGTGTTGGTATTGCCTTCGGGTTCAGGGTCCTATACCATCTATTGTGATGCTTCGAGGATTGGCCTCGGAGCGGTATTGATGCAGGACGGTAGGGTGATTGCCTATGCGTCCAGACAGTTGAAGGTGCATGAGAAGAACTATCTGGTTCATGATCTCGAGTTGGCAGCGATTGTTCACTGTCACGACCCAAAATCCTAAGCTGGTCGTGATGGCACCTATCATGGAACTAGGCTAGCCATCCATTTCAGACTATCAATAAATATATATCTATCATAATTTCCCACGATCAGCAGATTTTTAAAAATATCAGAATGAGATGAAACAAATACACACTTCCCAAAAACCTGGAGTCAACTGTCACGAGCATCTAAGACTAAAAATACAATGTTCAACATAGTGACTTGCTACAACAAAAGTCTGAGGTACAAAAGACGAAAAGAAACTATGATCTGAGGGAAGGAAAGGAGGTGAGCTGGGGACGCTGAGCAACTACCTCAATCCTCGAACAACTCCAAGCTCATTCGGAAATCAACTAGTGAGATGGTCTGGTACCTGGATCTGTTCACAGAGGTGCCGGGAATAACGTGAGTACGCGAACTCAGTAATAATCAATGTAACTAAAAACTTGAGTGTAGTGACGGGCATTTAAATCATGTAAATCCATATAATGAATAACAGTGGAAATTAGTAAATCAAGTCAGGAATCTAAAATTCCGAATATTTCATAAAACTCTAGTTTCCATTTAAAAATCTCGTATAAAACATTTATCCAACATTTCTTATCAGAGGCTCAATGTAAACAGAATGAAAACAACATTTTCATAAAATATAAGCCCCTCGGGCACAGTATCACTCACAATAAAGCCTCTTGGGCACAGTATCACTCACAATAAAGCGTCTCGGTCACTCGTGACTCCACTATAGTATCTCGTGCTCTCACTTAACACTCGTACTCAGCAAGTACCATGAACACACACAATTGTTGCGGCGGGCAGCCCGCTCTACTATATATATATATATATATATATATATATATATACACACACACTACTGCGGCATGCAACTCGATCCATATATATCATACGCTGCAGCGAGCAGCCCGATCCATATAATAATCGACTGCGCACACTGGGGGTTTACAGACTCCTAGAGGGGCTCCTTCAGCCCAAGCGCTATATTTGATGCAGCGTGCAGCCCCACCCACATATAATATATAACATATATATTGTTGCGGCGTGCATCCCGTCACAAAACTATCCTCACATACTCAGTGCTCGGCCTAACACATATATACTGCTGCGGCGTGCAGCCCGATCCATAGCTATCCTCACATACTTGGCTCTCGGCCTGACTCAGTCACCCTCACAAGCCACTTGGGCAGTTTATCTACACTTACGGGACTCAGCCCAAAATACTTTTCAAAGTTTTCAAAGCAGTGTGATAACAGTGAAAATAATAACAAGTAGGAAACATGGTTGAGTTCACAATTGTCCTAACATGATAGGGGTAGAATAGTGTAAAAGTACCCAAACATGGAAAAATACCCCTGAGGGTCTAAACAAGTCATCACAAGGTCCCAAACATTGCTCACAGCCCATAAACAAGTATAAACTTCCGAAACACAGGATATCATAACGTTTCAAACCGAATACTAGTCCCTACGGGGCGGACCATGTCACAATCCCTATCGGTGCACGCCCCCACGCTCATCACCTAGCATGTGTGTCACCTCATTTATCAACACAATATCAAATAACGGTGTGTCATACCCTCAGGTTTAGAGTTACAATCGTTACTTACCTCAAAACAGCCCAAAAGCTACTTCGCGATGCGCTTGCCCCTCGAATTGGCTCCCAAATGCTCTGAATCTAACAAAAATCATATTAACATCATCAATATACACCAACGGAACAAAACCCAATCGAAAGATATAAATTTTAACACAATTCTCGAAATTCGGCCAAATTCGAGCCCCGGGCCCACGTTTCGGGATTCAATAAAATTTACATCACTAGAATCCTCATCCTCCCACGATTCTATACATACCAAAAATTCCACAATCGAACCATAACTGCTCACTCAAATCACCAAAAGAATTTCCAAATTTCCTCCCCATTTTTCCCAACTTTTTCCACTTTAATTCTTCAAATTACAAGCCTAATTCGTTACAAAATAACATAGAAACGAGTTTTATAGTCCGGAAACTTACCTCCACTGAAGACCTTCGAATTCCCCCTTCAATTTGCTCTCAAACAAGCTTAACCCACATGCAACAATGGAAGAAATGACAAAATATTTGCGCAGGCACCTTTTTATATTGTTCTGCCCAGTTAATCCGCACCTGCGGACAATTCGCACATGCGGACCCACACCTACGGTCCCAGGTGTGCACCTGCGAAAACCCATTAACAGTCCAATTCTCGCACCTGCGATTCCTTTTTTGCACCTGCGGCTTCGCAGGTGCGTCCCATGCTTCGCACCTGCGGATTTCTCCTGCCTAGCCTCTTGTCGCACCTGCAGCTCCCCATCTGCAGGTGCAGCCACACCAGTAGATTCACATCAGCAGCTATTTACTGCAAATTTCCTAAGTCCAAACCTCCCGCTAACCATCAGAAATCAATCCCGAGCCCCTCGAGGCCCCAAAAAAACATACTAACACACTCCATAGCATTATTAAAACTTAGTCGAGCCTTCGAAACACCAAAAACAACACAAAAACACCAAAATTACATCAAAACACATATCCAAAATGACATTACGAATCTGCTCCAACTTCCGGAATTCCATTCTGACCCCGATAGCCTATTTTTCCACTGCCGATCGGAAATCGCCTAAAACTAACTTTTGCCAATTCAAGCCTAATTCTACACCGGGCACCAAAACTTCATTCTGAACACACTCATAAGTCCCAAATCACCTGACGAAGCTATCCGGGCCATGAAATCCGCATTCTAAGGTCGTTTACCAATAAGTCAACTCCCAGTTGACTTTTTAACTATTAGGCTACTTTAAGAGGCTAAGTGCCTCTGTTCTCTCCACGACCATTCCGAACCTAAACCAACCAACCCAACACAACATAAACAGGCTAAGCAATATATGATAAAGAAAAAACTGGGGAAATGGGGCTAATCTCACGAAATGACCGGCCGGGTCGTTACATTCTCCCCCTCTTAAACAAACGTTTATCCCCGAACGGGTCAAGAAACATACCTGGAGTCTCGAATAAGTGAGGATATCTTTCCCGCATCTCGCGATCGGTCTCCCCGGTAGCATCCTCCACAGGCTTTCCTCATAACTGAACCTTCATTGAAGCAATATCCTTAGACCTTAGCTTTCTGACCTGACGACCCAAAATAGCCACTAGCTCTACCTCATATGACATATCACCCTCGAGCTGAACCGTGCTGAAGTCCAAAACATGAGATGGGTCACCAACATATTTCCGTAGCATCAAAACATGGAACACCGGATGAATACTCGAAAAGCTGGGAGGCATGGCAAATCTATAAGCCACCTTCCCAACCCTCCGAAGCACCTCAAAAGGCCCAATAAACCGGGGACTCAGCTTTCCCCTTTTCCCGAACCTCATAACACCCTTCATGAGTGACACCTTCAGCATTACCTTCTACCCAACCATGAAATACACATCTCGGACCTTCCGATCCGCATAACTCTTCTGCCTAGACTGCACCATGCGAAGCCGCTCCTGAATCAACTTCGATTTACCCAATGCATCATGAACCAAGTCTGTGCCCAATAGCCTAGCCTAGCCTTGCCCGGCTCAAACCAACCAACCGGAGATCTGCACCTCCTACCATATAAAACCTCATACGGAGCCATCTGGATACTCGACTGATAACTATTATAATATGCAAACTCCGCAAGTGGCAAAAATTGGTCCCATGAACCCCCAAAATCAATGACACATGCACGCAATATATCCTCCAAAATCTGAGTAGTACACTCCGACTGCCCGTCGGTCTGAGGATGAAACGTTGTGCTCAACTCGACCTGAGTACCCAAATCTCTCTGTACGGCTCTCCAAAACTGAGATGTGAACTGAGTAGCTCTGTCAGAAATGATTGAAACTGGGACCCCATGTAATCGGACAATCTCCCTGATGTAAATCTCAGCTAACCGTTCCGAAGAATAAGTAGTACTAACAGGAATGAAGTGCGGACTTGGTCAGTCGATCCACAATAACCCATATAGCATCAAACCTTCTCGAAGTCCATGGGATTCCAACTACAACGTCCATGGAGATTCGCTCCCACTTCCACTCCAGAATATCAAACTTCTGGCATTCCACATGGTCTCTGGTGCTCATACTTGACCTGCTGACAGTTGAGACACTGATCCACAAACTCAACAATATCTCTCTTCATCTGCCTCCACCAATAATGTTGTCTCAGATCCTGATACATCTTCGTGGCACACGGATGGATTGGATACCGCGAACTATGGGCCTCATCTAGAGTCAAATCTCGAAGCCCATCCACATTGGGAATGCAAATCCGGCCCAGCATCCTCATTACCCCATCATCACCAATAACCACATCCCCGGCATCACCGCGACGGACCTTGTCCTAAAGAACAAGCAAATGTGGATCATCATATTGGTGTGCTCTAATCTGATCATAAAGAGAAGACCTTGAGGCTACACAAGCCAATAATCGCGGAGGCTCTGATAGATCCAATTTCACCAACTGACCTTCTAAATCCTGGACATCAAGTGATAAAGGTCGCTCTGCTACTGGAAGGTAGGCTAGACTCTCCAAACTCTCCGCTCTACGACTCAAGGCATCGGCCACTACATTGGCCTTCCCCGGATGATATAAAATAGTGAGGTCATAATCCTTTAGAAGCTCCAGCCACCTCCTCTGACACAAATTCAGATCCTTCTGCTTAAGCAGATATTGCAATCTACGGTGATCAGTGAAAATCTCACAATGCACACCATACAAATAATGACGCCAAATCTTCAAGCGTGAACAATAGCTGCTAGATCAAGATCGTACACTGGATAATTCTTCTCATGCACCTTCAACTGTCAACACGCGTAGGTAATCACCCTACCATCCTGCATCAAAACCACTCCAAGGCCAACTCTCGAGGCATCACAGTAAACTGTATAAGATCCTGAACCCGTAGGCAAAATCAATAACGGAGCTGTAGTCAAAGCTGACTTGAGCTTCTGAAAGCTCTCCTCACACTCCTCAGTCCACTTGAACTGATCACCCTTCTGGGTCAGTCTTGTCATAGGTGTTCCAATAGATGAAAATCCCTCGATGAAACGGCGATAGTACACTTCCAAACCAAGGAAACTGCGAATCTCAGTAGCTGATGACGGTCTAGGCCAGCTCTGCACTGCCTCTACCTTCTTTGGATCAACCTGAATACCCTCCCTGGACACCACGTGCCCCAAGAATGCTACTGAATCAAGCCAGAACTCACACTTTGAAAATTTTTCATACAATCTCTTCTCTGTCAAGGTCTGAAGCACAACTCTCAAATGCTTCTCATGATCCTCCCGAGATCGAGAATACACTAAGATATTGTCAATAAACACGATGATGAAGGAATCTAGATAAGGCCAAAATACACTGTGCATCAAGTGCATAAAGGCTGCTGGGGCATTGGTTAGCCCAAATGACATAACCAGGAACTCATAATGACCATATCTAGTCCTGAAAGCAGTCTTCGGAATGTCTGGCCCCCGAATCTTCAACTGATGATAACCGAAACGCAAGTCAATATTAGAAAATACCCTGGCACCCTGCAACTAATCAAACAAGTCATCTATACGAGGCAAGGGATACCAGTTCTTCACTGTAACTCTGTTCAGCTACCGATAATCAATACACATACGCATAGAACCATCCTTCTTCTTTACAAGAAACACCGGTACACCCCAAGTTGAAACACTAGGCCGAATGAACCACTTATCTAGGAGTTCCTGAAGCTTCTAATTTAATTCCTTTAGCTCTGTTGGTGCTATATGATAAGGTGGAATAGAAATAGGCTGAGTGCCTAGTACCAGTTCAATACAAAAATCAATGTCCCTGTCAGGTGGCATGCCTGGCAGGTCTGCAGGAAACACGTCCGGAAAGTCACGGACCATAGGAACCGAATCAATAGCGAGAGTCTCACCACTGACATCCCTCACAAAAGCCAGATACGATAACCACCTCTTATCAACCATACACTGAGCCTTCAAATATGAAATCACTCTGCTAGGAAAGTAATCAGAAGAACTTCTCCACTCAACCCTCGAACATCCGGGCATAGCTAAGGTCGCTTTTATCATGATAATCAAGAACGGCATGACACGGAGATAACCAGTCCATGCCCAATATCACATCAAAATCGACTATGCTGAGTAATAGTAGGTCCACTTGGGTCTCCAGACCCCCAATAGATATCACACACGACCGATATACACGGTCCACAACAACAGTATCGCCCACCGGAGTCGACACATGAACAGATGTAGCTAAGGACTTACGGGGCATACCTAGAAAATGGGAAAAATATGAAGAAACATAGGAATATGTAGAATCGGGGTCAAATAAAGCCAAAGCATCTCGGCAAGAGACTGAGAAAATACCTACGATCACTGCATCAGAGGCCATAGCATCTGGCCTAGCTGGAAAGGCATGCATACGGGCTTGACATCCACCTGCTCGACCTCCCCCTTTATGGTGGCCTCTAGCTGACTGATTACCACCCCTGGCTGCGTAGGTGGGTGGTAAAGTAGCTGGAGTTGAAGTCGACGACTGGCTCCTCAACTGAGATAGACCTCCAAGAAGATGAGGACACTTTCTCCTTATGCCCGAACTCTCCACACTCATAACAGCTCCCTGGAGCTGGAGACTGTGACTGAAATGAACCCCTGGCACCAGAATGGCCACTAGGAGAACCATGCCTAGAAGAACCCTGAGCTGATGGTGCTCGAGCTGCACTCTGGGCTGGAAGGGCACCGAATGATGAATGGCTTGGCTGAAAACTGCGGGGACCATGCCCCGAAGATGAACCACCATAGGCTGGGCGGCCTGATCGAGGAGGCCTGAATGAACGACCTCTACCATGCTGAAACTGCCCCCTGGAAGGAGCACCACTAGAACCATCCAATCCACGAGGCCTCTTGGCCTCCCTCTCTACCCGCTCCTGGAGGCAAACCGACTAAATATCCCAAGCAATATCAACAACCTTCTTGAATGTAGCATCTGATACTCTCTCTCAGGTCATGAAACGGCGGAGCTGATAAGTAAGGCCATCTATAAACCTCATAATACTCTCCCTATCAGTAGGGATCAACTCGGTGGCATGACGAGCCAACTCCGAAAACTGCATCTCATACTAGGTCACTGATAGCTCCCCCTGATGCAGCTGCTCAAAAAGCCTGCGCTGCTCCTCCCTGTGTGACTCGGGTACATACTTCTCCAAAAAGATAGTGGATAATTGCTGCCAGGTGAGGGGTGTTGAACCAACAGGCCTACGTCTCTCAAAAGACTCCCACCAAGTGAAAGCAGCACCAGAAAACTGAAAAGTAGCAAATGAGACCCCACTGGTCTCAAAAATCCCAGTACGCAGAATCCTCTGACACTTATCCAGAAAACCCTGGGCATCCTCGCCCTCAGCACTACTAAATTTCGGAGGTTGAAGTCTACTAAACCTCTCCAACCTACGCTGCTCATCATCTGGCATAGCTGGGACCACGAAGTCCTGCACCGGAGAAACTCGCTGGGCGGGAACTGCCCCCGGTGTCTGTTGACCTTAAGTAACCTACTCAGGTGTCCGGGCAACTAGAGTCTGACTGCCTCCCCCGACCTGAGAAGTAGCGGCAACTTCCTGAGCAAGGGTGGTACACACAGTCAAGATCTGAGCCAGGGTCTGCTGGAGACCCGGAATAACAATAGGCACTGTCAGTGCCTGAGTCTATCCCGCTGGAGCATCTGTGGCGGGAACCTGATACTGCCCTGGCTGCCGCATGGGCTGGCCCCCTAACTTTACCACGGCCTTGACCGCGGCCTCGACCCCTTGTTGGTCTAGCTGGTGGCTGATCGCCCTAATTTGTGGCGCAAGTCCTCACCATTTGTGAGAGAATGAAACAACAGAAGTTTAGATTTCCATAATCAACTAAATGGCACGACAGAATTCAAGAAAAATGATATTGTTCCTAAGGGTACTGTAGCCTCTCGAGGATAAGTACAGACATCTCCGTACCGATCCGCAAGACTCTACTAAACCTACTCATGATCGTTGAGTCCTATGTAACCT
>ML381625.1:0-22789 GCA_005239525.1 Nicotiana knightiana
GCTTCTAAAATACTTATAAGAAAAATATAAAATAACTCTTAATTGATTATATTAAAAATAAAATTAAGAATTAAAGTTGAAACTATTTTTTTTTGTTGGTATTTTTCAAAGATTTTATAAAAGTAAAAATCCTAGCAAAATAGTATGACTACAAAATGAAACTTTTTTTTTTATAATTTTAGTTTTTGCGATAAAATAAAGTAAAAACTAGTTAAAATAGCGATATTAGACCTAAACTAAATATTAAAACGCTAATATGGTTAAAATTTCGGGGAGGGTCAAAAATTACATGTCTACACTATATATACATATACACACAGAACTCAACACACACGAACACATTATTTCAAAAACTCTCGCTCATACTTACAGCTTTTCTACTCTCTTTCTTTCTTTGTTACTTACTTACTATTGTTCTGAATTAGCCAGCTGCAAGCCAAGGCTAATTATTGTGCTCTCCTATTCTTCACTTTGTGTTTCTATCTATTTACTGGTATGTTCTGATTTCAATTCAAGTCCCAAAACCAACATGTTTCTTTTACTGCTTCAGTTTATCATGTTTCTGATCTGCTTCTATCTATGGTCTTGTTGTTCAACATGTAATTGACACGTCTGCACCATTGTTCATCTAGAATATTATGTTATGTCTCACTCCCCCTTAGGATCAGTATGCTTATGAATATGTTACCCCCTTGTAGCATATCCCAATGTGACTCTGCTCTATCTTATGTTTACCTAGTTTCTAGTGTGAACCTTTCTTTGCAAAACAGTTGGTATCCTAAGTTGTATGATTCTTTGTTGATTCTGAAATTCATGATGTGTCGATACCATTAGCTATCCCCCTAAACCCCCTACAAGAAATTCCATGCTCCTGTATACTATGTGCTTTATGTGTCCCTAATTCCCATCACCCCTATATGAAGGATTGTGACTTGAATGTGCTAAATCTGTTTGTGCTGCGATTAGTCTACTATTTGTTAATTGTCCTACTCTTGACAAAAACTATTTTTTTTACTAAAACACTCTCCTATTTTATAAAACTGTTTCAACTAAGTCTATTCCAAACACTGTCTTTCCTATTAAAACCTTTTCAAAACTGTGTAAAACGCTTTCACTCTACTCTTAGGTCCTTAGGTTCTGCCCCTCCAGTGTATGACTACCTTGGGATTCCTATGAGATTCCTCTGAACTCTGATGCACTGGCGCTGGCCCTTCCACACTGCACTTACTCAATTATGGTTATGAAATCTGGGTGTGAGCACTGCCCGGGATCCCTTGAGGTCCTTAGGGAACTCTGACACCCCCGGATATGAGAAAGGCCATGAAACATTTGGGTAGTTGAGGTCCTGAGAATCTGGGTCTGTTTTTCAAGCTCCCTATAGTTTAACTTCTTTTTTTATTTTATCTATTTACTCATGTTGGTCTGTAATAATTATTTTGTAAATAAATATTGGAGATGGCTTGTGAAATGGGGAGGGTAGCTAAATAATTCTGTTAATATCATCGGGTAGAAAGCATGTTATAAGCTTTACATTGTTTCTATCTGCATTAGAATCTATTTTTTAGGAGCAACATATTCATTAAAACCATGTCAAGCATGCACTAGATACCATGTTCCTAGGATTTCATGTCTACTGTTTCAGCATCTTATCTATTCTTTATGTTATCACTTAGAAATCCTGCTCCTAGGACAATAAACAACATTAACATAAAAGTTGTTACTCCTGTGCATTCAAAATCATGTCTCCGTCACCCTGAAACTCTTTGTGCATTTTAGAAATCATGCCTTTAGGAATTCTGTGTATCCTGAAATTATGTCTTAATCATCCTGCATTTATATGTGCATATTAGATATCATGATTTAGGATTTCATTTAGATCTGCCTAACCACGCCTAGTTTAACTACTGGCTCACGAAAAGGTATAAATCAGCATCACATCTAATTGTCTTGCTCTTAATAAAACTAGTTTCAATCTCTGCATAATCATATCACCTAGAACATCATGCTTTTAGGTAAACCAACTTCTGAACTATTTTTTTTAATAATTCTGGTAATTATTGTGCACAATCCCATGCCTAGGCAAGCCTTAGTAATCAATCTCTTTAAAAGATGGAACATTGCACAGTTGTGTTTACTGTTCAAAGACATAGGTTTTAAAAGCAGTAGGCAAACTGATTAGGTCCTGCTTCTGGGTTTATAAAAATTGAAACTACATATCTTCTGTGTTTTTATATCCACTTAGACATCATGTTTTAGGATCCTGCTTAATATACTGCCCTCTTTTGTGTTTGAGACGTGCTGCTTATATGCATTATCTGTGGAGGTAAATCTGAGCCTCTTAATTGCTTATTTCCTGTTTTTATCTGTTAAAGTCCTATTTGTTCTTGCCTGTCACCTAGTATTTTCTCCTTTTAAAATCTCAAGGGTCTGTCTAGAACTACCTATATGTAGAGGTCCTAATCTCCTCCAAGACCATTAAGAAGGGACGAGTAACAGCAAGTATAGAGATCGTTAAACAATACTCGCTTAAATAACCGCTAAGGGGTGGGAAGGGTAGATATGGATATGATCGGTGCGCTAATGCCACGTGTAACCTCTTTCTGATGAGTGATTACCGGGCATTGCATTGATGTGATCCTATAGGATAAACAACCTAGGATTCCCCTATCCCTTACACATGTGTGCTTAGATTGTAAATCTTTCAAAACCTTATATAATTGCTTAGACTTTAAATCTTCTAAAACTTTACTTCATATGTGTGCTTAGACTGCGAATCTTTTCAAAACCTTTATTTGTTTAAGCTTATTTGGTACTTGTTTAAATTCATAAATCTTGTTTGGCCGGGAACCACAGTTGTGGACTTTGAGGGGTGCCTAACACCTTCCCCTTGAAGTAATTTCAAGCCCTTACCCAATCTCTGGTTTATCTAATCTGTGTTTGTAAATAACATTTAGTAGGTGCCCTAACGCACCTTAAAATCTTTTGGTGGCGACTCTTCAATTCCTTATCCCTTTTCCCAAGAGGAAACTAGTTGTCCCGATAATGTCGAATACCCTAACCAATCCGAAAGGGGAGGAAAGAGGGGGAGCGACAACGACCACGGGAGCACATGAATTCTTTGTGAGAGTGAGTGAATTTTGTTCAATTGTGTGATGTCCTTAGTTTATGTTCAATGAAATATTTGAATGTATAGACTTCTTTATATCCACTCTTTTGTTTGTGGTGAGGGCACTTGGTCTCACGACGGATTGGTGATGTTGTACACTTCTTTTGTTAAGTGAGTGCGTGAGTTAAGGATGCTTAGTGGTAACGAGACGTCTCTTGAGGTAAGGTGGTTGTGGAGAGGTTGCTTGAGTTGGTTGAATAACATTGTGTATACTTGGGCTAGTTTAAAACGAGAATAATGTAAAATTCGTGTGTTCATGCTTAATTGTCGGTATCGACCATAGTTAAAAGGTAGAGTGTTTGATTGAATAAATTGTGAAGTGAACTGTTATAGTGATAGGTACGTTTTGGGGTGTTAATATAGTTTCATTGCTCGAGGAAGAGTAAGAGTCAAAGTGTGGGGTGTTGATGTTTGCCTTAA
Organism: Nicotiana knightiana; assembly: GCA_005239525.1. NCBI lineage: Eukaryota > Viridiplantae > Streptophyta > Magnoliopsida > Solanales > Solanaceae > Nicotiana > Nicotiana knightiana. Next base: position 3,587 of record ML381625.1, read on the forward strand.
TGTATGCATATTTTGATGTATATTCCCTCACATTATGCTCATGTCTCATAGTTCTGAGATGTGTAATATAATTTGTGTTAATTTGTGGTATTTCTATGTGTCGGAATCATTCGGATGCGATTTGGGACAAAAGTGCGCGAATTGGAGCGAAAATGGACAAAAAGGAAAAAGTGCACATTTGAGGGCCACAGGCAGCCGCGCTGCCTGTGGCACACAAAATAGAAACTTGGGAAGCTGAGCGCCAGTGCTAGCGCCCCACGCTGCCCTAGACGCTCAAAATGTGAACATGTACTATTTCGACTAGGACTCGGTTATTTCGACCCCAAGACACCCCCAACTCATATAAAAGCCAACCTAAACCTATTTTGAAAGGGAGGACGTGACTTTGAGGGGAAAACAAAAGTATGAAACACTCGGGAACACGGATTTGATTAATTCTTCCATTCTTCCTCTAGTATTCATTGATTTTATGTTTGAAACATTATTTTTGATGATTTTATGAACATGAGTGGCTAAGAACCCTATTGCTCTGGGATCATGGGTGCTACATGAATGTTGATGTTGAAGTTTAATTTGACGAGTTTGAGTTTATCATATTGGGTTGTTTATTTAATTTTGTTTTTAATTATTTTGCTGAGTAGCTAACAGTGAAATACTATCTACGAATCTAGAGTTGAACTCGAATGTGGGAATTATAGATTATAGAATTAAATAGAGCAAGTTATTGAGCCTGGACAACGGGGAACAGATTTGCAATTAGGATAGATATATACCTAATTATCTTGCTTGGTTGAAATACAGGAATTGTAAATGCATTCTTGTTAATCTTAATTCCATAGATATATAGGCATTAAGTTAGCTTGAATAGGCGAGTAAGAACTCGACGGATTCTTATGAGTAATATCAACCCTGTCAATCAACGATCCAGCTAAATCAATTAGCCATTTTAAGCTAAGAATGCAACATGATTGTTAGCTAGCCTATGACCCTGTAATATCCTCTCATATTGATTGTTAACCGAAATTGCTTAGTTGTTGTGGTTAATTTTTAGTTATTTCATTGCTTGATAGTTTCTTAGGTATTTTGTGAGAAATCTCTTGAACCGATAAGTTGTTTGAGCTTGAATCAATCAAAAGCTAATCATAATTCTTTATGGGAACGATAATTTACTCACTCCTCTATTACTTGACGACCACATATACTTGCGTGAGTGTGTTTGGTCGCAACACGAGTATTTTCACTTTCTTCTTCTGATTTTCCATTATTATATGAATTTTAGTATTGTAGTTTTATATACTATTATGAATGGCTAATTTGTTATCTTAGGTTTTGATTGAATCGTTTGTAGAATAAATTCTTGTTATGTTTTTATATAATTGAGGTGTTCGATCTACTTGTTCAACTTCGTGTTTATTACTGTTGATTGAATGACCCTCAATTGACTGTGCCTATTTAATATGTATTGCTTGGAAAGAGGGTACACATTTAGGTGGTTGTTGAACAAAATCACTCCTAACGTCTGTGAAGAATCAATACGGAAGGTATAAAGGTGGGATTAGGAATAACGAAACCTTGGTGTGATCTTAGTGAATGGTGAACTAGTGACAAGTAGCGTAGTTCAAAAAAAATACGTCGTGTAAATTGTTGTAGTTACTCGAAAGAGAATTACGACACCCGAAGTACTCACGATCGGTAGAGAATACTTAGGTGATATTATATGAGACGTAATGGATAGGATTTCGGCAATTGGGGAAATCATAACTCTAAGCCTCCTTAATCTTGTCTCTAACCCTTAATATCTCTAGTTGTTAATTTACTACTTTAAGTTGTTAGTTAATTAGTTAGACATAAGAATCTTAGTATTGATAACTTAGGAATAGTTCGAGCTTGTCTTCTTAGTGATAGTAAACAGTTGTAGCTAAACCTTAGTTCTCAGTGGGATTCGACTCCGGACTCTTAGACCGAATTATATTTACAGTGATCTTAGCTTTTTTAGGACTAGAGTTGGGCGTGATCATATATTTTTTCATTATAAATAGCAATGTAATGTTGACTCTATGAATCATTGAGCCATTAGTAAAATGGTCACAAATATATAAGTCAAATTAATAATTTAAAGCCCATATCGAGTCACGACCACATGATAAAATGAGACCGAGGAATTATTTATTTGCACAGTAATTTTCTATTTTTTCACATAAATTTTGGTTGTTCAAAAACTTTTTTTTCCAAGTTTCAATTAAATCTATGTCCAAACGCTAGCTAAATTTGAAAGTGATCGTGCATAAAAGAAAAAAGGATGTCATATTTCAATTTTCAAGTACTAAGGGCGCGTACAATATTAGGTACAATGTCCTTGTAAGACATGATCGTGTTCCCCTCCCTCTTCTGTATTACATCCAATTGATTATTAAGATTCACATGCAATTCTATGGCTAAAGTATAATTTGCATTAGGCCAAAATGTATACTACAAAGTTCAGGTAATTGTCACTTTATATATTAATCATGTCTTTTAATATACGAATTTTTGCACATTACAAGAATTCAATTACGTCATCTCCCTTAAACCTTTATATTTTATATGATGAAAGTCATTTTAATATTTAAGAAAATATTTTCACGAGAAAATTATTTTTTGACGTGTGACTATCGGTAAATATTTTGCCCTTCGAGCCTTTAGAGTAAAAAAGAAAGAAGGAACGAAAGCTAAGTACACCGACCAGTGGCGGAAGCAGAAGATTTGTGAAGGGGTTTCAATTTGGAAACTGAATTTTAAAGTAAGAATATAGTTAGAAAGAAAGAATGAAAAGTTTTCCTTGTTCTATCTAGGTAAAACTAAACAGTGTTCATGACATAAAAAAAAGTGAATGAACCACAATGCAAAAGAAAAATGTAAAGTAAAATAGAGATGAATCAAAATGACAATTCCCGTGAAAAAAATTGAGCTACAAAAAGCCACTTGACAAACATTAGAATTAGAAGTGTCAAAGAACTATTTCTGGCTTTCCATTCATCCATTGAATATCCCTCAAACAAATAGCAACTAGATCATCACAGACATAAGAAAGAAATTGAACCAACGGCACTATATCACAAATCTAAAAGGCATAAAACTCAATAGAAACATCAATTCCGGAACAACTTTGAATTAGAAACATCATTCATTAGCACCAATTTTGACTACCTGATTAGACTTAAGACTCCTAAGCATCAAAAGAACTCTCGTTTCTCCTCATTTTCTTTATTCTTTATCCAATATATCACCCTACCAAACCAACAACAACCATAACTTAACACCCCGAATGCATAAAACTCAGTCCCAGTGAGAATTCTCATGATCGAGTAAAAAAAACAGGGCATCCATTTAGCTTGCATGATTGAGTCAAAAGCATCTCAATTCGAAAAAATATCAGGAATTATTTTTCATAAGTTTATCAACGCAAATGCAATAAAAAACTCAATAATTTACAATATTAAAGTCTACAGATTCAAGAATTAAGAAACAACAAACAAGATCCATTAACCTAAATTCAAAATCAACAATAAAACATTAATAAAATTATGAAAAAGTTAGAAAGAACAAGGAATTTACCTGGGATGCCAATGCCATGAAAAGCATGCGAGGCGGCGACCGGCGAGGCAATGAAGAGAACTGAGAAGCAGTGGCGGCCAGCGACTGGCGAGGCACACAGATCGAAAAGAGAGATAGGGGTGGAGTGAGGCAATGAAGAGAGAGAGAAGACATTTATATTGAGATACATACTAATTGTACATAAACTAAGTTGAGGGACCTATGTGTAAAGACTATAAAGCTTTTTCCTTAGAGGAGAAGTTGTTAAGGCAGTTAGAGGTAGGCTCTTATAAAAGGCCCACCCTCACGTTTATTCTTCTTCTTCTTCTTAACTGAAAATACAGAGCTTCTGCTCCATCTCTTTTCTCTCCATCTCCACATGAAGATTTCACAATCAGAATCACTTGCATGTTGCATTATTGCGTAGATTCAATCAATTTTTTATCATGGTATCAGAGCCAGACCTATCCCAATAATTGCTACCGATGTTGGTCCCCTATTTATGTTGTCCACGCTCCAGTTTGCAGTCCTGTGCATGAGGGAGTGTTGAGTTGTCCCACATCGGAGAGATTTGAGGTCCTTGGTCTCTTTATATTATCTTGGGCAATTCTCACCTCATAAGCTATCTTTTGGAGTTGAGTTAGGCCCAAGGTCCATTTATCATGGTATCAGAGCGACGATCATGAATTTATCGAGATTCAGGCAAAACACAGAAGAACGGAGCTCCGACGAAGTTGAATCTTAGACAGCCATGGCAGGAAACAAAGTTTCATCTCTAGATCACAATCATCCATTGTTCTACAACCTTCAGATGCTCTAGGACTCGTCCTAATACCGCTAAAACTCACAGGGCCAGATAATTATGCTCTGTGGAGTAGAGTGATGAAATTGGCACTCCAGGGGAAAAGCAAGCTAGGGTTTATGGATGAAACTTGTGTGAAGAGTATGTACAGGGGAGAGTTAGCTGAACAATGGGAAAAATGTAATGTGATCGTGTTGTCATGGATTGGGAGTACTGTATAAAGTGAATTAATACCGAGTATCGTCTATGCATCTAATGCAAGGAAAGTGTGGAATGATTTCCAAGAGAGATTTTATCGATCCGATTTGATGATGATTTATCACCTCTTGACAGCTATTGCAACCCTAAGGCAAGGTACTGACTCCGTCACTAGCTATTTGTGAACATTGTGGATATAAAGGACATCTTAAGGAGAATTGCTTCAAGATAATTGGATATCCGGCTGAGTTCAAGAGCAAGAGGAAGAATCAGCCTGCAGGAAGAAAGGTATATGCCAATAATGTGAATATGAATGCAAATGGTGAGGAAGGGAAACCAATGGATGTGTAGATACAAGGACCAGGACAGTTTTTCACAGAAGAACAATATCAACAACTGGTGAGGTTGTTGTCCGAACCAACAACTGCAGAAAGTTCTAATAATTTTGCAGGTATAGTTTCTCTATTATCTGGTGTAGGTATGTGTGATTGGGTAATAAATACAGGGGCAACACATCATGTCACACACTATAAAGGTTATTCTAAACAATATTAGAAGTGTAGATGATCAAAGGAAACAAGGAGTACAACTTCCTACTGGAAGCAAATATCAAATAACTCACATAAGGATAGGAATCCATATTAGGCAATAAGACAGTAAAAAATCTCTTATATGTACCAGACTTTAAGTTTAACCTGTTATCAGTATCTAAACTCACAAAGGATCTCTGTTTCTCAGCCACATTCTTCCCCGACTTTTGTATATTACAGGATCTCTACAGTGGCAGGGTGATGGGGATTGGTAGAGAGAACAATGGTTTGTACTTGCTTAAGGAGAACATAACAGTACAGCTGCAGAAGTTTTTCTGAGAAAGGGAAAAGAAACTGAACTTTGGCATCTAAGATTAGGACATGCTTCAATGAAGGCAATGCAACATATTCCAAAGTTACAGAATAAAGTTGATGTGAAGATGCAAGAGGACTATCGAATATGTCCACTAGCTAAATAATGTAGGCTAAAGTTTCCTGTTAGTAGTATTAGTTCTACTGGAAGTTTTCAGCTTGTTCACTTAGATGTTTAGGGACCTCACAAAATACCTACATATGATAAAAAGCATTACTTTGTTACTATTGTTGATGACTAAAGTATTACACTTGGGTGTGTTTGATTCAGTCAAAAATTCAAGTACTAGTTGTAATAAAGAACTTTGTTGCAATGATTCAAAATCGGTTTGGTATGATTGTCAAGGTGTTAAGGTCAGATAATGGTACTGAGTTTTTTAATTCTCAATGTAATGAAATGTTGGTTTCTTTGGGAATAATCTGATACCCCTTAACAGAATGGTACAGTAGAAAGAAAGCATAGGCATATATTGGAAATGACAAGAGCACTGAAGTTTCAAAGCTCAGTGCTAATAAGGTTTTGGGGGGATTGTCTAAGAACAACTGCCTACCTGATAAACCAATTTCCCACAGGAGTATTACAAGGGAAGTGTACTTATGAAGTGTTACATGGAAAACCAGCAAAAATAGACCATTTAAGAGTATTTGGATGTCTTTGTTTTGCAAGCAACTTACCTGGAGGCGATAAATTTGCACCAAGGGCAAGGAGATCCATTCTCATTAGTTATTCAGAAACTCAAAAGGGTTAAATGACTGTAGGATACAGAGTTGGAGATACAATGTGGCTTTGACTATGCTTAGCATGTAGTAATATAATCTTTTAGCCAAATAGAAGGTCTTGAAACTCTGTTGGATTTTCTGGTATGCAAAGCATCATCAGGTAGTTGGCTTGTGTCTGTTTGATCCTCAACAACATCAGTCTCTGCTATTGGACTCACAGCTGGTTCAGAATCATCTACGGGTGCTTATTCAAGGGAGGGTTCTTGGTCTTACCTCAGGGTTTTCAGAAACAAGGGGAGAATAAGGTGTGCAAACTACTCAACTCACTATATGGCCTTAAACAGGCCTCAAGGCAATGGAACATTAAACTTACTGAAGCTCTACTGGAAGGTGGTTACTCTCAAAGTGCTCATGATCACTCTCTATTCACTAAGAAAATAGGGCCTCACATGGTTATAATCCTGGTGTATGTGGATGATTTACTTATAACTGGAAGCAATGTAGAACTGATAAAGGAGGCCAAACAGACTCTACACAGCTTCTTTAAGGTGAAGGACCTAGGAGAACTTCATTATTTTCTTGGCATAGAAGTTCTGAGATCAAAGGAAGGGATATTGCTCACTCAAAGAAAGTACGCTTTGGAGTTGATCTCAGAAGCTGGACTTGCAGCAGCCAAACCAATCTCTACTCCTATTGAATTGAATCAGAAATTGACTATCATTGACTATGAGAAGCATGTAGGAGTCAAGGGGGATGAGGAACTGGAAGACATTGGAAGCTATCAAAGACGTATTGGGAATCTGCTCTACCTCACCATTACTAGACAAGACCTTAGCTTTGCAGTTCAAGTACTTAGCCAATTTATGCAACACCCCAAACAATCCCATTGGGATGCAGCATTGCGTGTGGTCAGATATGTGAAATCAGCTCCAGGACTTGAAATTTTGCTAAGTACTGGTCCTATCAACAACATATCTGCCTACTTTGATTCTGACTAGGCCTCCTACCCAAATGCTAGGAGATAAGTCACTTGATACGTCATCAAATTGGGTGATTCTTTACTTTCCTGGAAGTTCAAGAAACAACAAACTGTGAGTCGAAGTTCTGCAGAGGCTGAATACAGGAGCCTAGCAGCAGCATCGGCAGTAGAAATTACATGGTTTCTAGGACTGTTGAAGGAGCTTCAATTTCATGTCCATCAACCAGTTTCTCTGTATTGTGACAGTAAGGCTGATTTGCAAATAGCAGCCAATCCCATTTATCATGAAAGAACCAAACACATTGAAATAGATTGTCATTTTGTTCGAGAAAAAATCAAAGCTGGACAATTGGCACCACAACACATTTCTACTAGCCTACAACAGGCTGACCTTATGACCAAAGGTTTAGGATCAGCACAACATCATTTTCTCTTGTCCAAGCTTGGTTTACTTGATGTATTTCACCCACCAGCTTGAAGGGGAATATTGAGATACATACTAATTGTACATAAACTAAGCTGAGGGACCTATGTGTATAGACTAGAAAGCTTTGTCCTTAGAGAAAAAGTTGTTAAGGCAGTTAGAGGTGGGCCCTTATAAAAGGCCCACCCTCACGTGTATTCTTCTTCTTCTTCTTCTTCTTCTTCTTCTTAACTGAAAATACAGAGCTTCTTCTCCATCTCTTTTCTCTCCATCTCCACATGAAGATTTCACAATTAGATTCACTTGCATGTTGCATTATTGCATTTTTATTAGGTACACTTTCTCTTTGTGGTATTCCACCTCTTGCTTGTTTTTGGTCCAAGGATTCAATCAATTTTATCAATTTAGGGATTTTTTAACCCAAAATCAGGGGGGGAATATTAAAAGACATTGAAGAGAAACGATGTTGTTTCATTTCGTTTAAAATTTAAATAAAAAATTAAGAAATTAAAAAAACGTCTAAACTGAAAAGAAATAGATTGCAGCTGACGGAAATTGAGCCTACAACCTTCTACAAAATCTGAACCCCCTTGACTACTAAGTCTGGCTTTTGGCTTTTGTCAAGGGGGTTCAAGATATTATATCTATTCGTAAAAACATGATTTACCCCTATATAAACAGTGTAATGAAGAGGGTTCGGATGAACACCCTTCCGCCCCCTAAATTCGGGGCGGACACTGACTTCCCAATTTGTGTGACATCTTTTCTTTTCATGGGCTTCCTAAAATGTTTGAAATAATTCAAAACTAATCATATCTATAAACTTCGATGTGATTTTTCAACTAATAAATCTATTCTGCCGTTGTCACTAATATAAAATTGTAGGAATCGTATGTGAATATTTTGTAAACTGCTTGATGATTGCATTGCTATTTATGGTATGATAGGAACACATACAAATGAGGGATATATCATTTAAGAAAAACAAATATCTCATCCAGTTATAATTATTTCATCCTTATTGGTTTTCCGCGACATGACAATCTTTATTCTGTATTAAGACTCATTTGCAAAATAGTCACAAATATATATATATATATATATTAATTATTTAAACCCAATCGAGTCGACACCACATGATAACATGAGACCTATGAATTATTTATTTGGACAGTAATTAATTTGCTATTTTTTCACAGAAATTCTTATTGCTCAAACATTTTGGTTACTTTGACTGATTAAAAATGAGAAAGTGCGACGTGCTTCTGTTAAGTAGTAAATTAAAGTGGATAAGTGCATTATAATTTTTTTAGCTGAAAAACTTCCCTCAAAACCAAGTCAGGCGAACGTTATAAAACTTTGAAGTTTCTGTACGTGTATAATAGATCGTTTTTCTTTTATCTCACTAAATATGTAATTTAAATTTCTTTTGTTTTAGCCATTTTCCAAGCACGCGGTGAACTTAGGCCATGCAGTCTAAATTAGCGAAAACACTTTAAATTGATTGACTAGCAATATGATGACTCAGACCCGGTGGCGGATCCAAGTGGTGGCTAGCGGGTTCAACTGAACCCACTTTACCAAAAAATAATACTGTGCATATATATAAATTAGGAGTAAAGTTGTGTAAATTTTGTATAAATATTTATTTGAACCCACTTGACAAATATTATTTTACTACTAAAGTTATTTACTTCTAAGATTGAACTCGCTTGCATAAAATTCCGGACCCGCCACTACTCAGACCCACGTTGATCTGCTTAGAAAAGGTTTGACACATATTACCTTTGAATTTAAATTAACAAAACTAAATAAACTAAACAAAACCACTCTTTTTCGATAATCAAAGGGACAGTTTAGTATATTAAACTAGTACTAATATTCAAATAGATTTTATATATAAGATTGATGATTGCGTTACAAAAATATTCGCTTTTTGCTTTATAAATCAACTATTGCTCGTGGGTTTCAAGGGGACCATCAAGCATTATTCATGATTTCACACTAGTTGAATTGAAATAGGCATAGACTTAATAAAAAAGAAAAATGGAAGAATAAATAATTGGAAAGTGCACAAAAGGAAAGAATACAAAATTACTAATATTGTGAATATAAAATTTAAAAGGTACTAATAGCAAGTCAGACAAATTAATAATTCGGTAAACAAAAAGGCAATGGAATAAATCTCGTGTATCAACTATTAATCTAATGCATTACATATGTTTATTAACTATAATATGTTACCAAACCGTCCGATCTGATCAACCAACTTAAATATAAAAACGGAGATAAAAACTGATTGGTTATTTTTCAGACATGTGCGATAGCAAGTGATCTGTTAATAATATGATCAATTATTATAATTTTGGTGGTTAGAAGCATTAATAAAATAGTTTTTACCGCACATATCTTAACACTCTTTATCGGAATATTATATTATGTATATAGGTCGAAAATTATTTTTATTAAATATATTAAACCTTGAATGACATTTTTACGGAGGGAGGCAACAACATCATTGATTGTAGAAGTCGTAATGACATTTTTTTTGTAAATGGACCGATGATTATTCTCAGCACATGCATATGATTGTTATCATTTGCATGTATTTGACCAATCTTCTAAATAGAGTACAATTGAATGATTCAACACGAATTTTGAATATTCTTGCTAGTAGAGCGGAGAAAAATAAATAAATCAACGTATCCCATTTGTCTAGGATTTTATTATATATTTTATTTATTTATTAATTAGAATAGGAAGTCAACCGAGCAGAATCCTGTTTGGTAAAGAGATGACAACCATGAATCTTGATCTTTATGCACATATTGCATATTTGCATTGGCATCGAGATAATCCATCTACTTTCAAAACCTAATCCTTGGACATTTCAAAAGTTGATTATGCTTAAATTTATAATTAGCCAATAAATTAGAGAATAAAATGTCGTAATTTTGTCGAATTCCAGAGAAACCGATAAGCCATCTCAACCAGATTGTGGGTAGAACATATAATAACTAGCTTCACTCCGAACGTTACATTAGTGCCCCTCAATTATTTTGCTAAATTTACCAAACCACACTTCATGAGAGATTATATAGTGCGAATTCAAAAAAAAAAGAAAAAAAAAATGGTGACTGGCAAAAAACCTCATCTAATCTGTTGTGTGAGGGATATATAACAAGAAAAAAAAGATTAAGAGTACTTAATTAAATAATATCCAGTCAGTTTTTAGCTTTCTTTTGCTTCTCACCTGCACTTTGGGAGGTGAAATTTTTGGCCAAAAATGTTTTTGTTCCAAAGTTAAGGTATTGACTAAGTTTTAAAAGGAAAAACAAAATACTTTTGAGTTGAAACAAAAGCAGTTTTTTTTTAAGCAGAAAAAAAAAAATTGAAAAGTACTTTGGAAATTTTTTTTTTTTTTGAAAAGTACTTTGGAAAAAAATATATTTAAAAATACTTTTTAAAAGTTTAGTCAAACATTAATTGCCGCTCAAAAGTATTTTTCAAATTAGTTAGGTAAACGTCAACTACTTCTCACCAAAAGTACTTTTTAAAAAAATACTTTTCAAAATAAATTAATTAATTTTAAAAGCACAACCAAACATACTATTAATGCGTGGTAAATAAGAATAGAAGGGAAAGGGAGGAGGAGACGTCCGAAAAGTTAAAGGGCATAATACCTTAGGGGTCGTTTTGTTGGGACACAAGTACCCTAAAATTAATTATCTCGGGATTGTTACCCAATTCTGTCATAAGGATAAAAATAACACTATAATCTCGGAATTAGTTTATACCATAATTTAATCCTAACCGAATATAAAATTTAATCCCCGGAATAATTATCCCTTATTCTAGCAGACGAGCCCTTCTAGTTTTTAGGATGCACTTATGTATTTTCCTCGCTTCTTTATATTAGGGACAATGTAGTAAGTTTGAATATTTACTTCTAAAAAGAAATCCTCAAAGAAGGAAATTTAATGAGAGATAAAGTATATGAAATGAAAATTCGTTCAATCTAATTCAAACAAAATAAATGGGGAAAACGCGTGCAAAACCGTATAGGATGTGTGTTTTGATTCAATTTTATAATGCAAACTCTCAATGCATTTGTCAAGGGAAAAGAAAGAAGTTATTTCCTGCTATTTCCGTGGGCCTAAACAAGGTAAATGACCATGCTTTATCCGAATTATCCCCTTTTTTTCGTGGTCAATTATCCATTTCATTCTCCAATTTGTCAACCTCTTTAATTAATATTAATCTTAATATATCCAACACCTTTTCCTTCTCGTGCAAACACATCAAAACCCTTACCCTTCCTTACTCGGTCTTATTAGTATTTAGTAGGCGTTTGGACACAAGAATTGTAAAATTTCAAAAAATGATATTTGAAATTTAGAGTTGTGTTTGGACATAAAATTTAGTTTGGGTTGTTTTTGAAGTTTTGTGAGTGAATTTAGTGAAAATTTTAAAAAACAGTTTTTTTGGAGTTTTTAAAATTTTTGAAAATTTTCAAAATGCATCTTCAAGTGAAAATTGAAAATTTTATGAACAAATGTTGATTTCGAAAAAAGGAAAAAAAAAATGTATGTCCAAACGAGCTCTGTAGACACTTTTTAAAATTTAAATTTTTTACAATATTTTTTCTTAGTTATAAAAAGGTTCTGATATATTTAAACTACAAATTCAAAAAATATTTTGATATGTTGAGAATCTTTCGTTCTTTTCTTCTTCAAATATTGCCATATGAAACTAAACGGTAAGTAGTATCTCCAATTCCATATTAAGAAAAGAATGAAATTACGATATGTAAACACACTTATATAATTAAATGATTTTCGTAGTTTTCCGCCGATGCGAATTTTATTTTCCATTTTTAATTCCCGCAGAATCCGACACACACAAAGAGAGAAGACCAAACCAAAAGTACACCTAACCACGTACGCGGCCATTCCTCTATATATACACAACAATACATCCAGCTGTTCTAAACTGTCTTCTTACCACTCTCTCTTTCTTTTTATTTTATACATACATCTCTTTCCTTTGTAATGTAATCATAATAATACAATTACCAAAATCAAGTGCCTCACAAAATGGGTTCATCTTTATCTTTCCTCTTAATGCCACGTGTGTCCACCACCACCTCGCCGCCGGCGAATCCCGGTCTCGGCGACTTGCCGGAGAGTTGTGTAGCTTCAGTTATGGTGTATTTAGACCCACAAGAGATCTGTAAAATCTCAATGCTAAATCGTGCTTTTAGGGACGCTTCTTCTGCTGATTTTGTATGGGAATCTAAATTGCCTTTGAATTATGGCTCTCTTATTGATAGAGTCTTTGTTGATGATGATGAAAATTTTCCTACCAATTTGTGTAAAAGGGATATTTATGCTAGGCTTTGTCGACCCAATTATTTTGATGGTGGCACAAAGGTCCAATCTTTACCCTTCTTATATTACATCTTTATTTTTAGGATTTTTTTTTTTGTATATGAATTCCCAATTTTTTTATGCATATATGTGGTTTAATTTGTCGTAAAAGTTTGATTGTTTCCACTTTTTTTTTGTTCATTCTTGGAGAAGATATTTTTTTCTTGAAAGATGCATTTTTTTGATAGGAATGTTCCATATTTATGTTGAAAATGATTGAACGAGAGTTAGGTGAAATGGGGTTGTCTACTTTTTAGGAAATATCATAGGGATATGCTTTTTCTGATTAAATATTCTGTATGTTGAAATAGGAACAGATGATGTAAAGATTTATAATTTGTTTTAAAGATGAGTTCTGATGGATTTATTGATTGGGATGTATGCAGAAGGTTTGGTTAGATAAGGGAACAGGGCGAGTTTGTCTATCCATATCTGCAAATGGATTGGCGATAACGGGCATTGATGATAGGAGATATTGGAGTCGGATTGAAACAGATGAATCTAGGTGAGGGGTTAAAATTGTTTTACTTCCATTATCAAGATATAGCAGAATGTGTATTTGTATGTGTGTGTGTTTATTAATGTGTGTGGTTTTAGATTGGCTGATCAAGTCCAATTGTTCGGGCATTTTTGATGAATTCCTCCTATGAAAAGGTTCCTTTTTTACATGATTTATCTTGTGTAATTGCTGAATTTTTAATTGAGGTCAAACTTATGAAGTAGAGTTGTTTAGTTTGTTTTCTATGTCTCCTTTAGTCCTTGTTGCCTGAGGCAGTGAATCTTTTCAGTATGGATAATTCTTGCCTGTTTGCTTATAATTTTGAAAGTGAAGCCTGAGTGGTAAATTGATTCCTTTATGCAATTTCTTGTACTTAATACTTTAATTCCGTTAGCAGTTTTTCTCTCTGGCCTTCTGTAGAATTATTGATCGGAAGATCTTTGCTTGAGTTATATAAGGGGCTTTGATACTTGTTAGTATCAGTGTATTATCTTTAATTCAGGGCAACTTATTTGCTTGAAAAGAGAAACATTCAAGTTCCCCCTTCCAGTGAGTGCAAGTCATCATGATTATCTGGTAGTTCTAGTTTGGAACTCTCCTTACCAGGGGGAAGGCACCTTAGAGGAAGCGGTGTCAGCTTCGCTGGAAAGTGACATTAGAAATACATGTAAATAACTTTATATAACAATTGAAATGACACCGCTTGACACTTGGGTCTATCGGGGTCCAACTAGTTCAGCGGATCATTTACCTACTGAAGGTCGCAGGCTCGAGTCTACTTCAGTGTTATCAAAGGCAAAAGGCTATTTATTTTTACAGCTAAAAAAGAATGAAAAGCTTGTCGACGGAAGTTGTATTCAACGTACTTGAATCGTTTTTCGTTGATCTGATTTAAACGTTTTCTTTTTAGTATGATGTTATAATAGTTTGTTCATTGTTACGTGAGACCGGCTTACCATGAATCCTGCGTACGCCACTGCTCCTGACCAGTAGTGTGCTCGTGCCTCATCACATCGGAAGCTTGTAACACACAAGCAGACCTTAATGAAAGCATAGTTCCTTGTTTCTTAGAGGTTGGAAATACCATAAAAGTCCTCCCTGTTCCCTTGTAAACCACGAAAATTATTAGAGCAAATAAAGAAGAGTGTGCTTTTGGCACCACATTTTCACCTGTATGCGCGTCCGCGAGTGGAAAATGCGATCGAGGATAAATGAATTCTCATCACAGGCTCAGAACTTCAAATGGGGCTTTAATTATCAAATTTCATACACTAGACAAAGCCCACATCTTTTGAATATATCTTCTATTAGTAGAATTTTCAAGAATTCCTCTTTCGCCTATCCTCCAAGCAAAAGAGAAGTAAAAAATAATCTATATTTGTTGGAAGGTCTGGCTCTTAATTATAACATACTTCATGTTTCAAATTTACTGCTGTATTGTCACACTAACAAAAAGCTCAAGGATTTCTTCTTCCTTTTTTGCCTGCAGATTTCAGTCCGTTGCATATCTCCAACAGATTTGGTGGTTTGAAGTCGACGGAGAGGTTGATTTCCCATTCCCAGTAGGGTCCTATAGCATTTTCTATAGGCTGCAAGTGGGGCGTGCCTCTTGGAGATTTGGAAAGCGAATTTGCAACTCCGAGCATGTCCACGGATGGGATAAAAAACCAGTACAATTCCAGCTTTCAACATCAGACAACCAGCAAGCCACAACCCAGTGTTACTTGAAAGAAGCTGGAAAATGGAAATACCACCATGTAGGAGACTTTGTTGTCACAGGATCTACAGAAAGCATGAAAGTTAAGTTCTCCATGACACAAATCGACTGCACACACACCAAAGGTGGACTTTGTGTAGATTGTGTGCTAATATGTCCAAGCGAGTTTACAAAGAGGTTATAGCGTTTTTAATGTGCTGCTAACCTTCTCTTTAGGAAAGAGTTTGTAAAAGAAGTTAGAGGTAGCAGTATCCATTGTTCTGGAGAAGTTACTCTAAGCAGCGACGGTCATCTATATTAGATCGAGGAAATATGTGTGTACGAGAATGGCGGGGTCTTTTAATCCCAACTACTCGTTTTTAGGTAATGCATACTTCTTAGTCTATGTTAAATCGGACTACTTTTTCATGTGCACTTTGATCCTAGCAAGTGAATGGAATCAAGATTCTTTGAGGAGTGCATATCATTCTCCTTTGAGTTTGATTTAAATGTTACATTGCTTTATCAACTTTCCATGAGAAAGCTTCCTCAACTTTTGTTTCTTAGAGTTTCTTGGTCTTGAAGAGTAGAGCTTTTCTTCCCACAACTAATTCTTTGACTCAGTACACATGTTTTGATCGATGTAAAGCAGTCATTAGTGGCAAATGGCCCCGGACCCGCATCCGCACACTGCTTTCGGGGTTTTTTCTATCTGATTAAATTGTTCATCAAAGTCGGCGTGATTGTCATATTTTTGCTCTTCAGGATTTCCCTACCGGAATGGTAGAGTTGATGATGTTATTATTACTCTACCTATGTGTTTAAGTTGTTCATTAAAATCTACCCAATTATCATACTTTTGCTTTTTAGGAATTTCTCTACCGGATTGGAAGAGTTTATGTATGTACATTTATTTTACTTATCTATTAAGTTGTTCATCAAATTCGATCCGATTGGCACATCTTTTTTGGGTTGTTTTAAGTGTTTTCGAATTTGCAACTTCAATTTCGAGCTACTAAGAATATGCTTGCTAGTAAGCTTGATATGAAAGACTTAGGAGTTGCCAATATAATTCTAGGAATTAAAATCCAGAAGACTCCTCAAGGTCTGGCTTTGTCCCGATCACATTACGTGAAAATGGTACTTGAAAAATTCAAATACTTGGAATTTAGAAGTGCAAAAACTCCAATTGACTTAAACCATTATCTTGTAAAGAATAAAGGTAAAAGTACGTCTCAATTGGATTATGCTCGTGTACTGGGAAGCTTAATGTATATCATGAATTGTACACGTCCTGATATAGCTTGTGCAATAAGTAAACTTAGTCGATTCACAAATAATCCCAACAAACATCACTGGGTGGCAATGAAACGAGTTCTGGGATATTTGGAATATACCCAAGATTACGCTTTGCACTACAATAAATATCCTGCGGTTATCGAAGGATATAGTGATGCAAATTGGATAACCGGCTCAACAGAAACAAAGTCCACAAGTGGATATGTCTTTACTGTTGGCAGTGGAGCAGTATCTTGGAAGTCTTCCAAGCAGACGTGCATCGCTCGCTCTACAATAGAATCAGAGTTTATAGGTTTGGATAAGGCCGGTGAAGAAGTTGAATGGCTTCGAAATTTCTTAGAAGTCATTCCGTTCTGGCCAAAACCTTTGGCTCCCATATGCATACATTGCGATAGTGAGGCTGCAATAGGACGGGTAGGGAGCGTTATGTATAACGGAAAGTCTCGTCATATACGACGAAGACATAACACCGTTAGACAACTATTTTCTAGTGGAATTATCACTATTGATTATGTAAGATCAAAGGATAATGTGGCGGATCCTCTTACAAAAGGCTTAACTAGAGAGGAAGTTGAAAAATCATCTAAAGGAATGGGACTATAGCCGAGGACAAGTCATCATGGCGGTAACTCTACCTAGAATTATGGATATTCCGAGATCTAGGTTCAAGGAGCTCAAACAAAGTTGTGATTGTCCGGTTCAACATTGTCAAAGTAAATTTTGTTTTGGTCCCTTCTAGTGATGAAGACAATGTATAGTAACAAGGATAGAACTTTACACGTTCTTTAATGATTACCTAAGTTTGATGTGGTGTCAATTTAAAAGATTACACGTTTAGGAATCACGTATGTAAGTGTGAAGTGAAGCCGCTTCAATGAGAATTCTGTAAGGCCAATTCTCTACGCACTTATAAAACCAGGTGGTGTTCATGGCTGAAACGAACACAACAATGAGAACCAAAAGACGGTTAAGGGTTGGTTGTGTGACATATGGTTGTCTAGGTATACACTAAAGTTCGACGGTTCAAAGATATCAAATCTACCGATTGACCGAGTATATCCGACATATGTTCACTACGGAAAGTTCAAAGGGAAACCTACTTATCCAGATGCAATTAATCCTTACTTGCAAATCACACAGCGTCCATCTATGATCATTCTTGTTACAGCCATTCCCATTCATGTGGGGGATTGTTGGACTTTAAGCATTGGGCTTAAAGACTTTAAGCATTGGGCTTAAAAGTCTAGGAGTGTGAATTGGGAAATGGTGGGAAATAAAATGGAGGGAAATGAAAATTTGAATCAAGTGAGCTTTTGTCATGAACTTTGTACCACATTGGTGAAAGACAACTACACTTGTGTGTATAAATATAGGATCACTTCTTAGAGCTCTTAAAAGGAGTTGAAGAGGATGTATCCTCGCGCCGTCGTCGNTTTTTTAATTAATTATTTAATAATTAATTAAATGTCAGTCAGTTCATTAACGGAATTAATTGAAATCCAAAAACGCTGCCCAGACATCACACCTCTTCCAATAATTGCCTATAAATTCTGAGGCATGGCTTCTTTTTCCGCTAACTGAAAAAATCGAGAATTTCATTCTGAATACTGCATTCTACTTCGCAGTCTCTCTCTCTCTCTCTCAAATTCGTAAGTGTGAGTTTGCTCCGTTCTTTGAGTTTGTTGGTATCCTGCAGTTTGTATTGCCACTGTTGCAGGAAGGTTATTCCGTTTCATCCTGGGAGGATTTAATCCATTACCTTGGCAACTTGTGAGGGGGTTAAAATTCCTTAAGGACACACAAGGAAATTGTGGACTCGGAATATTTCTTATCGTTTATATATTTTCTGTTTCTTCTAACAGTTCTTTTGATTTTCTAGTTTTAACATAGAGGCGATAATAGTTAACTGTATAACGGTGCCCAGATTTACTATAATTAAATACCTACATTATTATCTAGCGTATTGACAATCCGTGTATAAATATATAAATTTTGCATAACAAGCACATGACCGAACTGAATTGCCCTATGTGAAGTTCAATACATAAAAAATTCATGTCTTTCTTGATTTTCAATAATTATCTTAAATATTTTTTCTTTATCTTTTGTTGCTATATACATTTTTATACACTAGCAGTTGCTACCGCTACTTTAGGGTTCTTCCTGAAGAAAAAAATTAAAGAAGTATAAGAAATTTAAAGGTTTGACTCCCAACCCGACATCAGTAGGAAGTCATTGGGACTTTTCGCGGAAAAAGATATTCAAAAGTATCTTTCAAAATGTATTTGAAGTTATATTATATAGTAATAGTGTAAAGGTTTTCTTATACTATTAGTAATATATTTGACATACTATAAACTATTGCTTTCTTTTTTAATATTCTTTCTCTTTCTATTTGTTTGAATCTTTTTGGAGTACGATAGTCAACTTGTTTAAATTTTTTGTGTATATTCGGACATATATTTTTAAATTTTTTTAAAATAAATTACATACTTAAAAACTACATAAAAAGTATCATAAATCATAATAATTAATAATTTAAAATATATAAAAAATATTTGCAAAAGATATGTAGTTAATTTTTTTGACTCCCTAATTAGTAGTAAGTGATTCATTCTTTTTGAAAGAGAGGAAATATATATTAACACTATAAGAGTCTTTTTTAAACAATTATATATATAT
>MDKJ01264721.1:0-33793 GCA_005239525.1 Nicotiana knightiana
AATATTTATAGCAAAAAATAGTATAGAATTTGGGTGTGGTCAAAAAATAGTTGTTCACAGGTAAAAATTATATTTTCCGGACACTCATACACTCACGAGTATAAACATATGAAAATCTCCCAAATCGGAGGTCAAAACCCAATCAAAATTCAATAATTTGGTCTATGAAGTTTATCAAATTTTTCCCAAATCTTCCACCCAAATTCGAATTTTAAGGACCGGATTTAAGTTAGGAATCATGGAAGTTGGTCTAAGTAGGTTAGAAATCACTTACCCAAGTTACCCATGTGCAAAGGTCTACAAAAATTGCCCTTCCCGAGCTCCAAAATTCGAAATGGTGAAAATAGGCTTAAACCCTCGAATATGATATAATTGCCCAGCAATATCCGCACCTGCGCCCCTGGGACCGAACCTGCGGAAATACCATCGCAGGTGCAAAAACCCACTAAAAGTCTTGGGGTCTCACCTGCGGTCAAAATGGCCGCATCTGCCGAAAACTAACCGCACCTGCGAGGATTGGGGGATTGGCCCAAGTCCGCACCTGTGAGCTCCTCGCCGCATCTGCGGAAGGTCCATCGCAGGTGTGAGACACCAGAACGAGCAATGGTTCAGTTGTCTCCTAAGTTCTAATATCATCCGATGAGCATCTGAAACGTACCCGAGGCCTCTGGGACCCCGTCCAACCACACACACAAGTCATATAACCCAACACGGACTCGCTCGAGGTTTCAAACCACATAAAAACCCACTATAACGATGAATTAAACAAAAAACCGATGAAATTCCTCAAAACTTCTATAAACATTAAGTTTTACATTTAAGGTCCGAATCTCGTCAAACTAAGTCCGTTTCTTACCAAATTTCACATATAATACATATAAATTATATCGAACATGTATCGGGCTCCGGAACCATAATACGGGCCCGATATCACAGGTTTCACCACAAATTTCATTTTCAAAAACCTTTATGTTTTTCAGAAAACAATTTTCTTTAAAAAATTATTTCTCGGACTCGGGACCACGGAATTCGATTTCGGGCATACGCCCAAGTCCCATATTTTCCTAAGGACCCTCCGGAACCTTCAAAACACGGGTCCGGGTCCGTTTACCAAAAATGTTGATTGAAGTCAACTTTATTCAAATTTCTAATACAAAATTATAGTTTTTATCAGTTTTTCACTACAAGCCCGGGCTGCGTACGCAAATCGAGGTGAGATAGAAGGAGCTTTTCACGACCTCGGAATACAGAATTAGATAGAATATACGGGATGACCCTTTTGGGTCATCACAATCTCCCCCTCTTAAACAAACGTTCGTCCTCGAACGTGCTAAGATTCACTTTGAACTCATCCAATCACTGATTGAGCACTTCCAACACACACTCGTGGGTGATCCCACGTCACCCCAACCTACATAATCCTGATGACACCATTACAACTACCATATAGCCTCCTCAACATCATCTATAAGCCTCATACTCAATTCCTCACTTTCTACTCATTTCCAAAAGACCCGATTCTAAATCCATATCTGGCATTAGCCTCAACCAGCTGCATCAACTCAGGTCTACGCCCATAAAGCACGACCACACAACATAGCACATCACGCATAGGCTCAATAGCACTTTTGATCACAATGACTGCCTGAAATCGACTCAACATTGGCAATTAGTCCCATATATGGAAGAACTCTGCTTCCAAATCCCATAGTACCGATAATGATGCAATAAACACGAAGGCCTCATCATTAGACACCCGAATCACCGAGTCACAGCTAACACCAGCAGGCACACATCCCGCAAACTAAACTAAAGAAGCACATAACGAAATGACTGAGTATGAAAAGTGGAAGCATATAAAGGTACTATCAAACAATCCCATAGGCATAACTCTCTATCAATACTGACTTACCAAAAGCAATATAACAAGGAAGAAGCAAAGAATATGAACAAATCACAAGGATGCCATCCTGATAAAAAAAATTCCACCGTGGTACTCAGCCCGGTCCGAACATATCAAATCACAAAGAATCACGAGGGTCTCGCCCTCAACTCTATGTCACGTATCGAATATATATCATACCAATAGAGATATCCCGCTAATTCATCTCGGCTAACAAAATCATAGCGTTCACTTAATCACATCTCAATGGAGTATCAAATCACAGCTCGAAAACAAAATACTCAGGAGAATCACATAAAGCGTACCACAAAGGACGACATGGACTCACTTCCAGTTTCACCGGTAGCAAGGATGAATAAAAAAAATGATAGACACAGGCTACAACTCATAGAATCTCCCAACAGGAGCAAGCACAAAAATAGAGTGCAGAACATGAAACTCACTCATAAATGAAACAACAAATAAGGGAACTCGTCCCGACCGGTAGAGCTATAATGAAAATACAATCAGTGCCCCACTGCAATACGTCAAAACATACCTGGGTGATGATATCTGGCACAACGGCCTCTATTTACTATATCCAACACAATAGTGGATCGGGTCTCCCCCTCTTAGGCGCCCTCTACTCACCTGAATACCCTGCTACCAAACCCTACCTGAATCCTTGGACAATCTCTCACCCTGTGGCTAACATATCCATACTACAAACAAAATCTTTGCCGATGTCGCTGTGGAATACATATAATACGGATCCTCCGAGACCCATGAGTACCTGAAAAGCTCCTATGCGAAGCTGGTAATGCAACTGAACTGGTTGACCTAAAATTCTCTACCATGCCTGAGTCCCTCAATGAATCTACGGACTCGCCTCCTAACTGAAGCAATTAAGTGAGGTGTATATCTGGCCAAAATCACTGAATCTAACGGCATACACCAATAGTGACATAGAGCCCTGACGCAACTGGTCAAACTCCGCACGCCGTACATCCAGACGGAACCGAGGTGCAACCTCCCAACAAACATCTTCGAAAACTGAATCCACGCTAGTGAAGCTAACTCGACCAGGTTACCCCAACTCATATGCCGCCACCACTGATCTATCCACTACTCTGAATCTGAGACGTGACAAAAGTAATCCCTCTCGTCTCCACAATACCTGAAGTACGAAGAATATGGTGACACTCCTCCAGAAAACCCTGGGCATTAACCGTCACCAATCCACTGAAAGATAGAAGGGTGGTACTTCCAATACCTCTAAATCCCAAGGTGCTCTACCTTCGATGTTGCTGTCCTAACCACGGGCTGAACTGAAACCACATGTTGTGCTGCCATGACAACTGGAACCTGACCAATATGATCTCGCTGCTCTGGAGTGTAGACGGTGGGAGTCTGAACTCCTCCCCTGATCTGTGTAATGGCCAGTGAACTAGAATCAATCTCGCCTGAGTCAATGTACTACTTGTACTCAAAACTGCGCTTAGGTTTCCTGAAGTTTGGGGTAGCAACAGGCACCCCCAGTACCTGTCCCCTAACTAGAATTATTGGCGACTCCTCCACGGCTGCTCTGGTAGGCATCTTAACTGCGGCATGTGCTCCTCGTTGGCCTCTGTCTCTGACCGTCATGACATTTTCTTCGGGGTAACATCATCGGGAACTGCCGCTCGTATCCTCACCATCGGTGAGAGAATGGAACGATGATTTCAAATCTCAAGATCAATCAACTCGCACGATAGGAATGAAGGAAGTGAAATTATCCTAATAGTTCTGTAGCCTCTCGAAGATAAGTACAGACGTCTCCGTACCGATCCGCAAGACTCTACTAAACTCTCTTATGACTCGTAGCACCTATGAACCTAGAGCTCTGATACCAACTTGTCACGACCCAAATTTTTCTCTGTTGGGTATCGTGATGGAACCTAGTCTAAGGGACTAGGTAAGCCTAACATTTCTACTGAACGACAACAATAATTATAACAGTCTCGATATAGACATCTTCTCAGAGCTTACAATATCCCAAAACCCGATAAATACAAGTCATAAGCTCTACGAAATCTTTCTATCAAATCTAAATACAATTGTCTAGGAATAAGTAAGTACAGTTGAATAGAAATAAGACAGGAAGGTGACTCCAAAGCCTGCGAACACAACAACAGGTTACCTTGAGTCTCCTCAGCAATGATATGCGCAGCTACCGACAACAATAACCTGGAGCTGCACACAAAAATGTGCAGAAGTATAGTATGAGCACACCACCGCGGTGCCCAGTAAGTTTCAAGACTAACCTCGGTGAAGTAGTTATGAGGACTAGTCAATACACCACCCGTCTAATAAGTAAAAAGGCATAGATGTATAAATGAACGAAACAAAATATCTATCTAAAGATTTCTCAATGTAATTAACGATACGATCGAATAATACGGAAGAAAATTCAATAATCACAATCAACGGATAACATAATAGTAGTACGCAAAGAGAATGGAAAGAATGCAATCCAAATGGGGGGAATCACAACCCAATAAAAGCACTAGCAACTCAGCACTGCATCAATTTACTCACGTCAGGCCTTAGCCAATAAACTCAATAAAACTGGTCAAACCTTCGAGTGAAAACCTTTAATCGTGAGTTTATTTTGAAAACTTTAAAGATATAATCATTTCGGAATAGAGAAATTTCTTCTTTGAAACATACTTTCTCTGAATGTATATTTATATATTTTTATAAAGAGAAATCTTTAAAACATAGTCTCTTCAAATACGGGGTGTTCAAATATATTTTTCCGAATACTGCTTTTTCAAATATCATCAAAATACGTGATGCTCAAAATATACTTTCCCAAATACCTCTTTCAAATATCATTTTTTTCTGCAAGATAAATACTTTTCAATTATACTTTCGAAACAGAAGTCCTTCAGACATAACTTTTCCTGGAGATAATTGTTTTTCAGCTATACTTTTCAATATATATTTATATTCTTCGATCCAAATCTCCTTAATGATAAAACCACCGGAACTCAATCCGCAACTCAGAATTTGTCATGCAATGCAGTACAGGGGGAAAGCTCTTGGATCTCTGTCCGTAGTCCCAATTTAATATACGATGCAGTACAGGGGAAAGCTCCGGATCTTTGTCCGTATTCCCAATTTAAATATACGATGCAGTACAGGGGGAAAGCTCCCGGATCTCTGTCCGTAGTCCCAATTTAAATATGCAATGCAGTACAGGGGGAAAGCTCCTGGATCTCGGTCTGTAGTCCCAATTTAAATATGCAATGCAGCCACTGAGGAAAACAATCAGAATGCGATAAAAACAACATATATTGCCCCAACCGGTGCAAAAGCAAACAAGACC
The DNA here is from genome assembly GCA_005239525.1 of Nicotiana knightiana. Taxonomy (NCBI): domain Eukaryota; kingdom Viridiplantae; phylum Streptophyta; class Magnoliopsida; order Solanales; family Solanaceae; genus Nicotiana; species Nicotiana knightiana. The sequence continues at coordinate 5,253 of MDKJ01264721.1, forward strand.
AAATGTAAAGTGCGATGAGCAAATCAATACAAAGACTTTAATCACAAAATGGCAAAAACTCACTCATAAGAAGTAGCCACTGAAAGGAATGCCAAGCACAAAGAGGAACAACATCACGAGGAGAAAACCAGGCAAATATAACAATGATTCTATCTATTCAAGTTCGCAACCAAGAAACCAAATCATCCCGGCAAGGGAATCAAGTATAACCAATCTCACTTAGACAATTAGCTTCACCGAATAAACTCAGTTTAAACAAAGGCTCAGTAAATAGGTAGCATCAAAGAATACCATCAACATGGGCGGTCATCAATTAAACCTAAGTAGTACTTAAGAGGAAAATCATTTAAATCACAATGTACGGCTCACGAGCATGCTTCACCAACGTATAGATATTTCAATTACTTGTTAGACATTTATAGAGCGAGATTATACTAGTTTTAGTCACATAGGCAGCGTATGAAGGAAGATATAGTATAACGGTAGAAAAAACGAAGTCTTCATTTAAGTCAATTAATATCATATGAGAAACAAGGAATACTAGGAAAGTACTTCTAATTTGAGCAGGAAGAGATGAAACTAGAAATCAGGAATTCACATATAACAAGTTTAATTCATGTACGGGAAACATAAGGACCTAAAATCCCTAAAGGTCAATCTATTTGCAAATAATTCCGAGTACGCATTCTTCACCTCGCGTACGCGGATTACAATCAACATAGAAGACTCAATCCTAAGGGGTAGTTCCCCCACGCAAGGTTAGCAAGATACTTACCTTTACTGCCCTAATCAACTCAAAACCACGCTCTTGCCACGAGTATCCAACTTCGGGTGGTCCAAATCTAGACAATTCGATTGCATAATGTAAATATCATCACAAGGAAACAAAATAACTAATAAGTTCAAAGCTAATACGCGAAATTAGGAAATTCGCCCAAAAAGTTTTCCGGGCCCACGTCTTGGAATCGGGTAAAAATTATATTTTCGGATACCCATACACTCACGAGTCTAAACATATGAAAATCTCCCAAATCGGAGGTCAAAAACCCAATCAAAACTCAATAATTTGGTCTATGAAGTTTATCAAAATTTTCCCAACTCTTCCACCCAAATTCGAATTCTAAGGACCAGATTTAAGTTAGGAATCATGGAAGTTGATCTAAGTAGGTTAGAAATCACTTACCCAAGTTACCCAGGTGCAAAGGTATTCAAGAATCGCCCTTCCCGAGCTCCAAAATTCGAAATGGTGAAAATAGGCTTAAACCCTCGAATCTGATATAATTGCCCAGCAATATCCGCACATACGCCCCTGGGACCGCACCTGCGGTCCCGCACCTGCGGAAATACCATCGCAGGTGCGAAAACCCACTAAAAGGCCTGGGGTCGCACCTGCGGTCAAATGGCCGCACCTGCGGCTTCGCATCTACGAAAAACTAACCGCACCTGCGAGGATTGGGGGATTGGGCCAAGTCCGCACTTGCGTGTCCGCACCTGCGGAAGGTCCATCGTAGGTGCGAGACACCAGAACCAGCAATGGTGCAGCTGTCTCCTAAGTTCTAATATCATCCGATGAGCATCCGAAACATACCCGAGGCCCCCAGAACCCCGTCCAACCACACACAAAAGTCATATAACCCAACACGGATTCGCTCGAGGTTTCAAACCACATAAAACAACACTAAAATGATGAATTAAACAAAAAACCCATGAAATTCTTCAAAACTTCTATAAACATTAAGTTTTGCATTTAAGGTCCGAGTCACGTCAAACTAAGTCCGCTTCTTACTAAATTTCACAGATAACACATATAAATCATATCGAACTTGTACCGGGCTCCGAAATCATAATACGGGCCCGATATCACAGGTTTCACCTCAAATTTCATTTTCAAAAACCTTTATGTTTTTCAGAAAACAATTTTATTTTTAAAAATTATTTCTCGGACTCGGGGCCCCGGAATTCGATTCCGGGCATACGCCCAAGTCCCATATTTTCCTACGGACTCTCCGGGATCGTTAAAACACGGGTCCAGGTTCGTTTACCAAAACGTTGACTGAAGTCAACTTTATTCAAATTTCTAATACAAAATTATCGTTTTATCAGTTTTTCACATAAGGGCTTCCCGGTTACACGGTCGGGCTACGCACACAAATCGAGGTGAGATAGAAGGAAATTTTCACGACCTCGAAACACAGAATTAGATAGAATATACGGGATGACCCTTTTGGGTCATCACACTACAGTACTTCCATAGGAATTATAGTAATAAATTTACAGATTATTATGTAATATTATTTCTTATAAGTCAATTATGATCTTGTTTTTAAAAAACCAAAAAGATTTATCGAAAAAAGTTATACTAATGTACTTGAATTGTTTCTATTAATATGACGTGAATTCTATTTTCTTAATAAGATGTTATAGTGATTGGCTCATTAACTTCTTTCAATTTTGACACCATTTTTTAAAAATCATGTGTATGCTGACATATAATATTCTAAATCATTCGGTAACGCATTATATTTTTACATCATAAAAGTTATGTGTAAATTATGTAAGTTATAAAAGCACAAGTTTATAGTAACATTATAACTCATAATACTCATATCGATATATCAAAAATGTCAATTCGGCCTCTTCATCAACTATATGTGTTGTTACAAAACAAATCTATATATTAATTTTTAAAAAGTATCATTATAGCTATTTTTCCAATTCTATAATATACCAAATAGGGAGCGAGTGGATTAAACGAGTTCACGTTATACCAAACAGAATCACTGCCCATCAAAATAAAACAAACTCGTGCAAAATCAAAGAAAGAAAGTTGACCTTTTGAGACGAGGAAGACATCGCTGGAGGAATTACTAAAGTAGAGCCTTCTGGTTCTTCTCTTTTTCTTAAAATTTATTTTCAAAGATTTCGTCCAAAATTTTCCCTTCTCTGTATTGTTTGCTGCTGGATGTTGCCCTTCTCCCCTCACAATATAATGAAAAACTTGCACGGGAATTTTATTTGGTCGCCTTCATTTAACTTATACCTATTTTTTTAAAAAGTTTCAACTTGTACCCACTTTTTAAACAATTTCACGCATCTTTCTCCTCCTCCCCCTTTGTCTTCTTCTTCTTCTTCTTCTTCGGGTGACCGTGATTTTATATGGTATTTATGAACTTTTTTTAAGGTAGTCTATGATGTTTTACTGTGGCGAGCTGTTATGACGCTTTATTTTTTATTATTGCTTAGAATTTCTTCTTTCTCTTTTTCGTTATTGCAAAATGGGTTCATTAGATTTATTGTTGTTTTGAAAAATTGACAACTAGGGTTTGTTACCGATGATATTTGAAGGTTATGTCTCGAATTTGAACTCATTTGGAGTAGATTTAGGTATTAAATCGTATATTGGATTGTTATAATTCGAAGAACAAACTTCTGTTTCTAGGCAATTTGCACTTCAGGCCTATTTGGCCTTTAGTGCATAAAATTGTTGATTGCACTTCAGATCTTTTGGCCTTAAGTGCATGAAGTGCAGTTTTTCACTTCAGACTTATTGGCCTTAAATGCATAAAAATGTTGGTTGCATGTAACGCCCCGGCCAGTCGTTTCGAGAGTTATAGCCCTGTTTCCGCATTTTTGCTTCTTTTGTTCTTTACAGTTGTATTATATCGTATCGGGTTGGTTGGTTCGGGTCCGGAGTGGTTTCGGAGAGAAATTGAGACACTTAGTCTCTTTATTAGAAGCTTAAGTTGGAAAAGTCAACCGGATGTTGACTTGTGTGTAAACGACCACGGATTTGAATTTTTATGGTTCCATTATCTTCGTTAGGTGATTTCGGACTTAGTAGCGTGTCCGGAAGGTGATTTGAAGGTTCGTAGTAGAATTAGGCATGAATTGGCGAAAGTTGAAAATTTGGCGATTTTGGTCGGTAGTGCAAATTTTGATATCGGGGGAGAAATGTAATTTCGTATGTTGGAGTAGGTTTGTGGTGTCATTTTTGAAGTGGTGCAAAATTTGAGGTCATTCGGACGTGGTTTGATAGGTTTCGGCGTCGTTTGAGAAATTTGGAAGTTTAAAAGTTCTTAGGCTTGAATCTGAGTGTAATTTGGTGTTTTGATGTTGTTTTAAGCGATTCGAAGGTTCGAATAAGTTCGTATGGGGTTATATGACCTGTTGGTATGTTTAGTTGAGTTAGCGAGCGCCTCGGGGTGATTCTAGGTGGCTATCAGATGGTTTGGAGTGGGAGAAGTGCAGCTGAAGCTACTGCTACTGGTGTTTTCCGCACCTATGGAGTGGGAACCGCAGGTGCGAGGCCGCAGGAGCGAAGGAAGAGCTGCAGGTGCGGCTAAGAAGGACCTGGTCTTAGACCACAGGTGCGATGGAAATCCCGCATCTGCGGTGGTCGCAGAAGCGGTTTGAGGGGCGCAGATGCGCAATTGGATTGCAGGTGCAGCTTGGGTCTCGCATCTGCGATGGCCGCAGATGTGGTCAGGTGATCGCAAGAGCGGAATCAGACTTTTAATGAATTTCCGCAGAAGCGGAGCCCTGTTCGTAGATGCGGTTTCCCAGTTGCGGAACTAGGACCGCATGTACGGTTTTTTCTGGGCAGAAAACACCAGCTCGAGGTTTGTCTTTCATTTTTCAATTTTGGACTTGAGGAGCTCGGGAGAGAGGCGATTTTTTGAGGAAGTTCAAGAAAAACATTAGGCTAAGTAATTCTAACTCGTATTGGTCTAATTTTCGTCAATCTATGGCTTTGTCCATCACTTAATTCGGGATTTGAGTGGGAAATTTGGGAGTTTAGGGCTTGGGGATTTGGAGAGTGAACTTTGGAGTTTTTGAGGGGCAATTGAGGTTGGATTTGGTAAAGTTGGTATGGCTAAACTCATGAGTGAATGGGCTTTCAGTTGTTGTAATTTTTGTCGGATTTCGGGATGTGGGCCTGGGGGCCGGGTTGAACCAATTTCAGGGTTTTGGCTATACTTAAGTACTTTTCTTTTGGATTTAATCCCTTTAGCCTAAATTGACTGTGTTGTACTACTTGTGGCTAGATTCGGGGCATTTGGAGGCCGGTTCGAGAGGAAAGGGCATTCCGGAGTAGGATTTCTACGCTGTTGAGGTAAGTAACAATCTTAAATCTGGTCTTGAGGGTATGTAACCCGAAGTTTGGCATAATGTGACTGTTTCGAGGTGACACCCATGCTAGGTGACGGGTGTTTGAGTGTACACCGTGAGGGATTGAGACTTGGTCAGTCCTGTGAGACTGTAAAGTCTAATAGCAAACAACAACAACAACTACCCAGTAAAGTCCCACAAAGTGGGGTATAGGGAGGGTAATGCATACGCAGACCTTACCCCTACCCTGATAGGGCAGAGATTATTTCCAGTAGACCCTCGGCTCAGGAAGATGGAAATAAAAATAGGAAAAGACAATCCATTAGTAACTCCAGCGGAAACCGTAGAAATAGTAACATAAGCATAGAAACCATAAGATAAATGACATGCAATAACATTAGCCAGTATCTAAGGTCCGGGGCTAAGATAAACAACAAAGATAGTGTGAGCTCAACATAAACCGCAAGCCGTCTAAGATCAACCCTATCTAACCCCCACCCTACCTCGAGTATAAAGTAGGGAAATCTTTATTACCCTCTAGTCTACAACCCTGATGCTAGACCTCCAGACCTTCCTATCAAGGGTCATGTCCTCGGAAATATGCAGTCTAGCCATGTCCTGCCTCATCACCTCTCCCCAATACTTCTTAGGCCGCCCTCTATCTCTTCTCGTACCCACCACCGCCAACCGCTCACACCTCCTCACGGGAGAATCCAGGATTCTCCTCCGCACGTGCCCGAACCATCTAAGCCTCGCTTCCCGCATCTTATCATCCACAGTGGCCACGCCCACCTTCTCCCGAATATCTTCATTCCTAATCCTGTCTATTCTAGTGTGCCCGCACATCCACCTAAGCATCCTCATCTCTGCTACCTTCATCCTCTAAATATGGGAGTTCTTAACCGGTCAACACTCTGCTCCATACAATATGGCCGGTCTAACCACCTCTCTGTAAAGTCTAATAGCCTTTATTTGTATTTATATGCATCCTTGTCTGCTAGCAATTTGACTGCCTTTCATGTTAGAAATCATACTTAGGCTATGTACATGGTCATGGTAGTTATACTCAGTCATAGAGATTCTTGTACATGTTTACCCCAGTCTCTGTTACTCCCTCCGTTTCAATTTATGTGAAACCGTTTGACTGGCCATGAAGTTTAAGAAAAAAATGAAGACTTTTGGAATTTGTGGTCCTAAACAAGTCAAAAAGAGGCCCAAAGTATTTTTATGGTTATAAAAGCTTCTCATTAAGAGTAGAATTTTAAGTTTAAGCTAAATTATTTCTAAATTTAGAAAGGGGTCATTCTTTTTGGAACGGGCTAAAAAGGAAATAGGTTCACATAAACTGGAACAGAGGGAGTATTTCCCTACCGATGCACTATAACATTCTGATTTGGGTTGTTTTCCCTTTCCTTATTGAGGGTTGTGAGACTAGAGAGGTTCAAGACTGAGTGAGGCTGAGGGCCTGTTTGTGAGGTATCGTATCTCAGCACGTGAGTTGTCCATGCGGATTCTGACATGATATGGTAGCACGTGATTTGTCCGTGTGGACCTTGATATGATATTACAGCACATGAGTCTTCCGTGTGGCACGTGTGTTGTCCGTGCAGATTATAGCGCTTGGGTTGTAGGATCCCCTCTGGAGTCTGAACACCCCTAGTCAGCGTAGGTACCTATTGAGCGTGTGTATTGAGGGCTGAGAGCCGAGTGTTGAGCTATTGAGAGCTTGAGTGACAGTACCCTGTGAGGTTGCATCTGTTCCCTTTGTTGCTGGATTTAGCTGATATTTTGTTTTACTTAAACTTGGTAAATATGCAACTGATTTGACTCATGTTACTGGCATTACTCATGTTTACTCTTAGACTTTGAAAATTATCAAATGAACTGTTCTGTATAGTTCGTCACTGCTTCTCAGTTTCTTATTTATTTCTGTTACTTGCTGAATCGGTTATACTCATACTACACCCTGCACTTCATGTGCAGATCTAGGTGTGTTTGAGCACGGAGACCGTTGAATTAGGGCGTGATCGAGCTCCGGAGTCTACGAGGTAGCTGCCAGCGTTTGCAGGACCTTATCCCTCCTTCTATATTTCTTTCTGCTTTGTATTGACACTTAGACAGTGGTTGTATTAGTTTTTGATACCTAGACGTTCATGACTTGGTGACACCCTGATGTTTGGGGCTAGTTTTCCGCACTTTGATTCTATTTTGAGTTCAACTTTGGTTTTATGAAAATTTCTGATATGGAAAAGTTTTAAATTACTTTTATATTTGATTTCTGAAGTATTTTGGGAAAGTCGGTTTGCCTAGTACCATCGATAGGCGGCATCACAACATGTTAGGTTTTGGGTCGTGACTAGTTGGTATCAGAGCCTATATTACATAGGTCTCACGAGTCATGAGCGGGTTAGTAGAGTCTTGCGGATCGGTACGGAGACGTCTATACTTATCTTCGAGAGGCTGCAGAACCCTTATGAAAACTTCACATTCTTGAATTCTTGTCGTGCGAATATGTTAATTCTGGTAAATAAACATCTATTGTTTCATTCTTTCACAAATGATGAGGACTTGTACTACTGGGCAGGAGGGCCAACCACCAGTACCACCAGCCAGGGCCGCGGTAGAGGCCGTGGTAGGGGCAGAGGTGCAGTCGGCACAACAGTTGGGGCAGTACCTATAGAACCACCAGTTCCTCCAGATCAGGACCAAGTCCCAGTTATAGATGCTCCAGTGGGACCAGCTCAGGCACCATTTGTGCCCATCATGATTCCTGGCCTTCAGGAGGCCCTAGCTCGGATTCTGACAGTGTGTACTAGCCTTGCTCAGGCGGTCTCTGCTTCGACGGCCGCAGCCACTTCTCAGGTCAGGGGAGGCACTCAGACTCCCGCTGCCCGCACACCTTAGCAGGTTGTGCAGATCCAGGTGTGTTTGAGCACGGAGACCGTTGAGTTAGGGCGTTATCGAGCCCCAGAGTCTATGAGGTAGCTGCCAGCGTCCCCATGACCTTGTCCCTCATTCTATATTTCTTTCTACTTTGTGTTGATACTTAAACACTGGTTGTATTAGTTTTTATACCTAGACGCTCATGACTTAGTGACACCCGATGTTTGGGGCTAGTTTCCAGCACTTTGATTCTATTTTGAGTTCAACTTTGGTTTTATGAAAATTCCTGATGTGGAAAAGTTTTAAATTACTTTTATATTTAATTTCTGAAGTATTTTGGGAAAGTCAGTTTCCCTAGTACCATCGATAGGCGCCATCACGACATGTTAGTTTTTGGGTTGTGACATTGTACTTCATACCTTTTGGCCTTAAGTGCATCTAAAGTGTAATTTTTTACTTCATACTCACTGGCCTTATGTGCATGAAATCGTTGGTTATACTTCCGACTTATTTGGCCTTAAGTGCATCTGAAGTGTAAATTTTCACTTCAGACTTATTGGCCTTAAGTGAATGAAAACATTTGTTGCACTTCAAACTTTTTGGCCTTACGTGCATCTGAAGTGCAATTTTTCACTTTAATCTTTTTATCCTTAAGTTGCACTTCAAGCTTATTAGTCTTAAGTGCATGAATTCATTGGTTGCACTTAGATGTGTTCATAAAAATCGAACCAAACCGAAAATCGAACCGAATTCACCAAAAAAACTGATACTTTTTAGGTTTGGTTTGGTTTTGGTTTTGAATTTTAAAAACCAATCAAATTTGATTTAATTTTGGTTTTATTAAAATATAACCGATGAAACCCGAACCAACCCGACTATAGAAGTAGCTATTTAAATTTATTATTACACCTATATATGTGTGTGTATTTTTATACAAAATTTCTAAAATTTTATGGTACATATTAGTCGTTTGTATTTTTATTCTAGTTTTTTATTATTATATTAATCTAATTCTTAGCCTTTACATTCTAGTTTTATTGGTAGTTTTCTTTTGCTAAGTACAAGAATTTATTTATGTTAAAAATAGTCGATTTATAATTGAGTACTTAAATTATTCATCACTATTTGATTCAATAATCATCAATATATCTTGGTAAATGATAGATTTCTCAAAAAGTAATTGGTTTGATAGTGTTACCTCGAAAATGTAGTCTCCAGAATATGTGTTTGGTGGTGTATGTCTCATTTTTAAGAAAAAAATCGATAGATAACCGAAAAAACGACAAAAAATGAATTGATAAAAAATCGACTTAATTGGTTTGGTTTGGTTCTAATATTTAAAGAATCGACTCACTTGGTTTGGTTTCTTTTTAGGAAAAATCGATCCAAACCGAACCATGAACACCAGGAGATTCAAAAATAGCCAGATTTTTACAAATGATCATTCAAAAATAGCCACATTTTCGAAAGTCATCGAAATTTAGCCACTTTTCATGTAAAGATAAATCTGAACGAAAACACTGTTTAAAATTCGAAAAATACTCCAGTATAATATACTGGAGTTCCAGCAAAGTATACTGGAACTCCAGCAGTATACTGGAGTTCTAGCAAAGTATACCGATCTGGTATATCATACTGGAAGTTCATACACAAGTGCTCGAATCTCCAGTATATTATGCTGGAACTTTCCGAGTGTTGGAGTTCCACCACAATATGCTGGAACTTTTCGAGTGTTGGAGTTCCACCACAATATGCTGGAAGTTCGTACACAGGTGCACCGATCGAGCTCCAGTATATTATGCTGGACCGATCTCTGTTGCAGCAAAATAGTGACAATTTTTCAATGACTTGGCAAACGCTGGTTATTTTTGAATGTCCAGTACAAAAACTGGCCAGTCCGTGCTATTTTAACCTATCACCCCTAGTTGCACTTCAGACATATTTGTCCTTAAGTGCATTTAGAGAGCAATTTTTTCACTTCAAATTATTTTTTTTAACTTCAAATCCGATAAGTCTGAAGTTGATGGTAAAATGGATACACTTACAAACTTTTTGCAAAATGAGTATAGGTTCCATTGTGATATCGGGTACAAATACAAAAGCCAATATAATATATACCTTTTGTTTTTTACTCTCCCAGATTCTTCCTTGGGCTTCGGCCACTAACTATCTCTTTTTTCTTTTTCTTTTTTTCTTGTGGCTAATATAGAGTTAAAGATATTTTTTACTAATTAGTCTAAGCGTAAGCGCGTTGTATGTATATCCAATACAGTGAGTATAAGTTTAAATAATTACATAAATATTTTATTATAAATTATTTAAGTTATGAAATAAACATGGAAGAGGTGCAATGTCAATAAATATCTAAGTACAAATATAAATTAAGAATCAAGCTTTCAATTTAAAGAAACACTTACCACTAATATTCTATGAATAGCGAAACAACTCTCATGCAGATACTACTACATAAGAGTTATAAGAACATAGATACTTTCAGGGAAGATGGGCGAGAATGCTCTCCCATTTAAATTTTCCAGCTAATATTATATTTATATTACATAATTCAAATAAAGAAAAAAAATTTATATGATAAAATTTTAGTTGATTTTAAAATTCTAAATATTAGAATTCTTACAAAGTAGTTAAAATAAGAAAAGATTTAATACTTAAAATTTAGTTGATTTTGACGTCCAAAATATTAAATATTATTTTGTTTTGTGTGAAACCTATTTTTAAAGGGTAAAAATGACGAACGACATTTTGTTAAGGGGTTTCGTGCTTTTAATTTAGTATAGATATAAATACAAATATAGATATAAATATAGATAGTGTGGTTTAAATCGGTTATAGCATGTTCATTATCTTATTTTGAATATTCAAGCTTATGCTTATTACTATATGACTTTAGAATTAATAGCGTGAATAATTTTTATAGTATTTTCTTGTGCAATTTATATTAAAAGTGTTTAACTCAAAACCTATAAACCACGTTTGCCTTGTATTAGAGATTTTATAATTATATACTAATAGGGTGGGTGAAATAATTGTACACATAATTCACAAAAAGATATGAACTTTTTAATTACTTTCTCTCTCTATATATATATAGTCATATAGACAAATTAAAGCTTCAACATGAAAACAACAATATTTTTCAGTACAAGAAACAAACACGGTAACGTTAAATAAGCACTACCAACTTTACTTCAATAACAAAACACGAGCATATATATATATATATGCATGAAAGTTCACCCTTTATTCCTATTTACTACGTACAGTTATACCATGCATATATACTAGGTTATTCTTAGAATTTGCCAGCATCTGTATCAAGTCCTGCTGTAGGAACATCACCTCCATAACCATTGTTGAAGTCCTGCCTTGGTATATAATGGTGATTATTGATGCTGCTACTTCCCTCCTGCCCGAAACCATTATCGTTCTGGACTAAGTTCCTGCTTGTGGCCAAGGTTGAGGTCATGACTAACATGACTAAAACAAGCACAACGAACCTCATAATTATGTACCCTTTTTATATCTTCCCCTGTCAATCAAGAATGATAAATAATATGATGAGTTTAGTCGTACGTTGAGTATACAACTACTACAGACGTACGTGAATAGATGCTTTCCCGGTCAAAAGATATAAGAACATGATTGCGGACAATTAATTCCAAAAGAAAAATAAAGGAGTAACTAAAGTTTATCACTTTATGGATCATCAACATACTGGCTAAGAAAAAGTACGTAAGCACTACATGAGTTTTGTATAAGTAGAAGTAGAAAAGTGAATAAATAAAGTCATTATTTGCTTCTTCTATATTGCATAACAACTTCTTCTTTTTTTCAAAAATAAAGAAATAAGTCTATATATTCTCTCCATGCTCGTTACAAGCTCAAAGTACCACTAATTTGTACAAATAAGAATCTCCCTTATTACATGCAATTCTTCATGTAATAAAATTTTCAAATAAAAATCTTTAATTTGTGCAAATAAGAATCTTCTTTTGAAAAAAATTGTAAGTAACAGTTTGGACATAAAAATTGTAATTTTTGAAAAAAGTATAGTATTTGGAGTTAAGTTGAAAAATGATATATGAAATTATAATTATGTTTGAACATGCATTTCACCTGAAAAAATATTACAGTTTTGTGAGTTAGAATAATGGCCAAACACGTTTTTTTTTTTAAAAGAACCGGAAAAAAGGGGAAAAAAATCTATAGACAAAGGGGTCTCTAGTTTATGGATCATCAACATACTTGCTATAACAAAGTACGTAACAGATAAGCCGTCCAATTCTCAAGACTTAAGCACAACAGTATTGTGGAAGTAGAAGCAAAAAAGCGAATTATAAATACAAGATAAATACTTTTAAGTGTTTGTGTCTTTTGAAAAAAACTGTTTAAGTAGATGTATATTGTTGCATGATGGTGATATTTTCTTCTCATATAAAATGGCATAGTATAATATACTATCTAACAATGAAATTTAGACATACCTGGCTAAAGATAAGTAATATTTGAAGTTAGCTGTGAGGTATATGAAATTTTTTACGTTGTTTATATAGTGTGTGAATCTATAGATCATGTAATTACTATTCGTCTTATTTAATTTGGAGATGGGAACTCCACCAGATGAGGCAAGAATAAGTGGGATTGCCATATTAGACAAATAAATGATGGAGTTGAAGGAAATTTAGGTCTCATATTATGATATGACTAATATATAATTAGAATTTAATCCCACATTAATGTCAGTGGAATTTATGATAAACCAAAGGTCAACCAGTAACAGTTGAATTACTGTATTACATTATTTGTTATAATTAGCATAATAATCTCTGAAGTTTCTTTGGGATTTTATCTGTTTAAATCCTATTCTAGATATGGAATTTGGCATGATTAAATTGTCCGTTTACAAATGCATAGTAATTTCCACTCTGCCTAGTTGTTGTTCTAAAACAAATTTTACTTTCTCATGATCAACACTCATCATGTTAGTCCACTGCAATTTGAATGCTTTTCAATTTCTACCAGACAACAACAACAACAACATTTTGAGTGGTAATTCTATAAGTGGGGTTTGGGAAGAGTAAGGTATATACAGATCTTTACCTCTATTTTGTACATATATAGTAGAAAGGTTATTTCTGATAAATACTCGTTTCAAATTTTAAATTTTCAAAACACGTTTGAGAAATATAAGAGTCAGCAAAATAGTGTCTTATAGGATACGAGCCTCCATTTTGTCTACCCGCTTCATTTCCCGTTAAACCACGTTCTATTTTGCTTCTAATAAAATAAATATTTGCAATATAATTATTGTTAGGCGTATGAACAAAGTTTCACGTTAGCAATTGAAAGATTGTAATGTTACATATAAAATATAAAAATACTATATATCAGTCGGGTAAGATTTTTGAAAAAAAAAAAATCAATGTGAACGTGCAATCAAACTATTTAAGTGTATCTTTTTGTCATAATAAGCCAAACTACGATAAATAAAGAGAAAAAGGAGGCAGGGATGTATGAGCTTCCGATATATTTCGTCCACTTTTGTCAGTGGAGGTGATTTCAACTTTATTCTATTTTTCGATCAGTGTCGAATGCTGTGTGATATTTATTTTACAGGAACAACAAGTAAAAATAACTCGCACTTATGCCGTCACATGACAAATAAATTTTGATATACAAATTTATCAATTATATATAACCTAATAATAATTAGTGTCCCTTAATAATAGAGCATTTAATTGGTAATAACCATACATGTCTACCGTTTCACATCCCTCATTTAACTCTATTGAAGTAGCTTAAACAACTCAATCAATTTAAGCTACTCAATAGTTTAAATAAATTCATCATTTGTTTAAACAACTATTGAAGTTGATTAAGTGACTCAATCACTTGTTTAGTTCAATCTTTTTAACCTGATTTGTACGATGTGATTTGTGCATTTCAAAAAGATAGTATTAATGCGCATTGATCACAAAGTTTAAAAGGTAACAAATAGGTGGAATGAGTTTTTCGGAGGAATGTATATAATTTAATAAAATTTTTTTATTTATTTTAGTAATTAGCAAAATATTATTAAATTGGATAAAATAGTTTGTAATATAATATACAAAAAAATATATTAAAAAATCAAATGGAATGTTCTGTAAGGGGGTTTTGCAGCCGTACCCTATATTTGTGTCACCTTTTAACTTGCCCTATTATTAAAAATTATTGATTTAGTAGCCAGCTGATAAAAAATTCATAATAATTTGACAATTATACCCTTGGAAAAAGATATAAAACCAGAATCACGCAACCGCATTCGTGAAAAAAGATCTCCTCCTTTCCTCTCACCATTAAAAAATCAAAAACTTGTCCCGATTCATCTTCACAATCACACTTGCATGAAGTTGTTTCACCTTGAAGCTAAAACTTCATGTTAATGTAGCATGAAGTTGTTTCATGTTGAAGCTAAAACTTCATGTTAATATAACATGAAGTTGTTTGACATTGAAGCTAAAACTTCATGTTAATGCATGCTGAAGTTATTTACATGCAGTCTACAGTTTTGTCATGAGTTTTATCCGAAACTTCAGTCTAAACATGTTGAAATTATTTAGTTTATTTGCTAAAACTTCAGACTAAACATACTTAAGTTTTTTAATTCATTTGCAAAAATTTCAGACTAAACATGCTTAAGTTTTTTAGTTCATTTGCTAAAACATCAGACTAAACTTGCTTAAATTTTTGTCTTGTAGTATGTAATTTTCTAATGAGTTTTTGCTAATGCATGCCGAAGTTATTTAGTTCATTTGCTAAAATTTCAGACCAAATATGCTTAAGTTATTGAGTTCATTTACTGAAACTTCAGATTAAACATGCTTAAGTTTTTTAGTTCATTTGCAAAAACTTCAGACTAAACATGCTTAAGTTTTTTAGTTCATTTGCTAAAACTTCAGATTAAACATGCTTAAGTTTTTTAGTTCATTTGCAAAAACTTCAGACTAAACATGCTTAAGTTTTTTAGTTCATTTGCTAAAACTTCAGATTAAACATGCTTAAGTTTTTTAGTTCATTTGCAAAAACTTCAGACTAAACATGCTTAAGTTTTTTAGTTCATTTGCTAAAACTTCAGATTAAACATGCTTAAGTTTTTTAGTTCATTTGCGAAAACTTCAGACCAAACATGCTTAAGTTTTTTAATTCATTTGCTAAAAATTCAGACTAAACATGCTTAAGTTTTTGTCTTGCAATATGTAATTTCTAATGAGTTTTTGCTAATGCACCGAAGTTATTTAGTTCATCTGCTAAAATTTCAGACCAAGACATGCTTAAGTTATTGAGTCCATTTGCTAAAACTTCAGACTAAACATGCTTAAGTTTTTTTGTTCATTTGCGAAAACTTGAGACAAAACATGCTTAAGTTTTTTAGTTCATTTGCTAAAACTTCATACTAAACATGCTTAAGTTTTTGTCTTGCAATATGTAATTTCTAATGAGTTTTTGCTAATGCATGCTGAAATTATTTAGTTCATTTGCTAAAATTTCACACCAAAACATGCTGAAGTTTTTTCTTGCAGTCTACAGTTTTGTCATGAGTTTTATCCGAAATTTTAGTCTAAACAAGCTGAAGTTTTTTAGTTCATTTGCTAAAACTTCAAACTAAACATGTTTAAGTTTTTGTCTTGCAGTATTTAATTTTCTGATGAGTTTTTTCTAATGCATGCTGAAGTTATTTAGCTCATTTTCTAAAACTTCGTACCAAAACATGCTGAAGTTTTGTCCTGCAGTCTACCTTTTATTAAAGAAGGGCAAAATCATCTTTTTAAAAAAAATTTAACAAAAAAGTGGGTACGGATGCAAACAAAAAAATAAATGGGTATAAATTAAAAAGGAGTGATCAAATAGGGCGCCCCATGCAATATTTACGTTTCATTTTGTAAGCAGCTTGGAGGCTTAGAGCCCATAGGTCTGGATCAGCCCAATTTGATATTGGTTTGGGCCAGCTCGGCAATACAGTCCAGATTCCAGCCCAATTAATTGCCGCTCACCAGAATTCTCAGGAATTGAATTTATTTGTTGAAGAAGAAGAAGAAGAAAGGAGAAAGAGAAAAATGAATGCTCCAGATCGTTACGAACGATTCGTCGTTCCAGAGGGCGTTAAGAAGTAACTCTATTATCTGATTATACATATTGTTATTACATACACACACACACCCTTTTTATTTCATTTTTTTTAATTCACTGCTAATTTGATTTAGGGTTTCATACGAGAGAGATACAAAGATCATAAATGCAGCTACATTCACCGTTGAAAGAGAGGAACACACTATCGGCAACATTCTTCGCATGTAAATTACACAACATTTAGACTTAATGGATTTGCTCTCTTTTGTCTATTTGTATTAAAATTTTCATTTTTTTTTTATAATATTTGCATGATTTTTGAAAAAATAACAGGCAACTGCATAGGGATGACAATGTACTATTCGCTGGGTATAAGTTGCCTCATCCTCTTCAGTACAAAATCTTGCTCAGGGTTAGTAATACCCTGTATCTGCAGTTTCTTGTGCTTTTTAGCTCTAATCGGAATGCTTTTAGCCCCGGGGCTTTGGTCTAGTGTTAAGAGCACAACATGTGATATGTCATATGGTATTTAAGTAAAGAAGGGGTTATCCATCGAGTTTCAAATCCAGTGCCCCTCGCCGGGGGCAGCCCGACGAATTTTGTGGTCTAAAGCCAAACTTTTTGAGGGGCCTTAACTTTTAAAAAATAATTATTTATTTATTTGAAGTCTATTTTTCTAACGTTTCTTAGATACAAAATTATTAATAATTTTCTTATAATCGATAACCCTAATAAATATTTCTTAATTGACAATATAGCTAATTCATTTAACCTTTCTTGAGACGTTGTTGATCTTAGGTAAAATTTTATTAAGTTTTATTTTGAAAAATTCTTTCTGCTGAAGCGACGGTAACATAGTTATTAGCATTATTCCATAAGCAATATAGTCATTGGAAAAAGAATCAAATCTTTTTATTTGACCGAGTGTATCAATCAAACTGTTATTTTCTAATTGTACTATTTTTCTTAATACTTTTAATTCCGTAAATAAATCTAAACTATCAATATCGAATAAGGAACATTCAAGATTAAGACAATATTTTTCAAATTTTCATCATCTAGTGATTGTAATTTTTACCGCTAAATAGAAAACTAAAAATATCTTCATATGCTTCAAATTGTTCAAATCTATTTTGAAGTGAAAAAAATAGCATTGTCTAATATCTATAAAGTAATCAACTCCGAAGGACTCTTCGAAAGATATTGAGATTTTATTATCAACATTCTCATCAAATTGTCACTTCCTATATATCACACATTTCTTACGAAATTCTGGTTCGATATTCATTTCAAGTGCAATTTTCTTGGCAGAAATCATAGCAGTTGCAAATCCTTCTTCTCTATAGAAATCAAACTTTTTCACTTCAAAAAACCTTTTTTTTAAACTTATACATAGCCTATTAAAGGTAACAAAAAATGGGCCCCGCAAATGTGGGGCCTAAAGCAATTGCTTTACTTGCTTTATGGAAGGGCCGCCCCTGCCACTGGCCCTCGGGATTTCTAGGTTATCCACAAAAAAGAAAAAAAGTGTGGTGCCTTTAAAAGTAAGACAACCCGTGTATAGCATTATATGTGATAATTGTGAGTATCAAAAATTTAAAAAATATGGCTTGTAGCAATTAGGAAATGTCATAGCTGGTTATATTGCTCATAAAGGAATAGCAAGATGCATGCGTTAAGCTAGTTCTGTTCTAAATGTATAAGTAACAGAAAGAATGGCGGTGATGCCCGGAGCGGAGCTAGCTTGAAGAAAGGGGGTTCAATTTAATCTCCTTTATTGAAAATTGTACTGTGCAAGTGCTTCTGTATGTGTTTTTGTGCGCGCATGTGCTTTCTTTATTTCATTTGTTGGATGACTGCGAAATAGACTACAAAAAATCATGCATTACATGTAACAGGACAAGACTTAAGATTGTAGGTTGGTCTTATCCCAAATCATGTATGACATGCAACTGAGTTTATTGCTAGAGGGTGATTAGAGCAGTTACTAATTGAATTAACCACCTATTTCTATTTCAGTATATGCTGTTTTTCACTTTTTGTTAACTTATTTATCAGTCTTGCTTGTTAGTTGCATTTTCTATTTATTAGTTTTATTGTAGTTTTTATTAGTCACTTATTTGATTTGTTAGAGCTTCATTATGTATTCATGTTTCAGATTTTCTGGTTTACAAGAATTGAAGGTTGTATTTTCCTCTGTAATGTTGGGAGAATAGAATCTTTATTTGGCTTGTAATATTCAATTGTGAATATTCTTCCTGTTCAGGGGTGTATATCCTGGGAAAATTGCTGCTCAAGCAATCATGTCTTCTCGCATTACTCTTCCCACTATATTTCTTGTGGACTTATATATAATCTCTTTACAAAGTGTTTCTAATTTGTCTGTTGGATACTATGGTGTTCTACTGCAATCTTATTTGTTTATGCACTTTAATCTCTCTGGATTTGACCTATTGCTTTGTTGGTTTGCAGATTCAAACAACAAGCCAGTCCTCACCTATGCAGGCATATAACCAGGCCATAAATGATCTTGATAAGGAACTTGATCATTTGAAGAATCAGTTCGAGGTACAGTTATCTTTTAATTTTTGTCTAGCTCGTTTTAAATAGACTTTGTTTATGTACTATCATATGTTCCTAGCACTACTGCAGACATCATTTTGACTTCGGATTTCAAGATGTTCAGTAATGTTCGGTTGTCATAAGAAGAACAAATTAAGAGAGTAAAAATACATAAGGAAGTTTTAAATATTTGGAAAATCTTAAATAATCCAGCTTGTACTTTACAAGTTCACTTTTTGCTTGAATGGTTGTATGCTTCTTCAGTACTTCTTTCCATTTATTTTTTGGGGGTTGATTATTACGGCTCTCGTTCTTCAGTACTTTAGTTGAAGCATCAATTAGAAATCTTTTATGTATCGTGTTCTTTATTTTTAAATGAAATACTATGTTTCTATGCTGGGGTGGATGCAGAGTGTTAGAAGCATCTAGTGAATTGAGTTTGAGCTTCTTTACCTTCTTGAGATACAATAAGTGACAGGGAAGATAACCTGTTAGATAAGCTCTTATACCGAAGCTGTTCAATTTCTCGCCTCGAATTTGACAGTTGACACTGATTTAAATACTCAATTTAAAAGCTGAAATGAGAGAATGTAAAAGTGATGCCTATTCTTCTAGAGTTCCTTTATACTTCTCAAAATGTATAGCTAGGTCCTATCTCAGTTCTCCTGGTTGAAATTCACGACGGGACAGCTCACACTCAAAGAAACTCCTTACTGTTTCTTCTCTTTTTCATGCGCCAACATTGTCTTCCCTTTTAGTGCCTAATGATCCAAAAAGCCATAAAACCTCGAAGAAACAGAAAATACCAGTGGCCATTCTCTCCCTTTCCCAATGCTACTGAAGGAGAAATCCACTTATTTGCAAACAGTGACCCCGTCCTTGAAGCTGCTCAATTACCCCTAGAAAAAGCCCCATAGGTTTTGAAACTTTGAGAACTGAAATTGGTGACCGTGGACTGGTTCTCGTTCTCCCACCACTTGCTTTACCTTGGTCATCGATGTCAGAGGAAAGACGAACAATATTTATAGACTCCATAACGGAACATAAGAAAAGGTTAAATTGATGAAAGACGAGAGGTGAGAAATCCTCTTTGTTGGGCAGCTTTTTCGTTTGCTAAAACGTTTAACTATGAGAATCTTCAAAATCTAGTCATATAATTAGTAAAATTGAACAAAACAATCATTTTATCTCTAGATCTACCATGACATAGACCGAAGAGAGCTTGTTGAATCTCGATGCAGTAGAGAGATGAAATAGAGAGAGAATGGGAGCTGTCGCCAGGAAAGAGCCACTGGCTAGTCTAATACACATCTTAATCTTCAAACTCGGTGAGTTTCTAGAGTTAGAAGATTAAGATGTGTCATTGGCTATTAAGCTATGATACAACCTTATGCGAGGTTCTTGACATGTGATTTGAGAAGATTAGTGGAAACTTTCCTCAGTGAAATTTGGATATTTGTAGAAAGATATCTAAACTGAAATTAGTTCTTTGGCTTTTATCTTTGATTCTCTAATCTCAAATTGTTTGTTGTTAAAAAACATGAGCAGGGTGAAAGCTAAATAGTGAATGTGGGTGAGCTCTAACCCTGTTATCACTATTTAGAATAGGAATCTCATTGGCAAATAATCCCAAGGAAGCTTCAAATCAAGCCAAAAATTATCTTTAGATGTGGTCCAGTCTCAGCTTGGTCATGGAGAGGGGGTTGCTGATTCGCCTCTCTAGCTGATTCTATTGTTGCGGAATCAGACACCATTTTCAGGGGATTCTTTTTTGTCTTTTTGTTTGTGTTGTTTTCCATATCACCATTTTGTTTTTGTAAAACTATGGTCCGTCTGGTCATTGTATGGGAAAATACTCCTACATATATTTGACCTACTTACTATTTAGAGAGTGAATTCTTCGTGGAGAAGAAGCTTTATAGATGGGCTAAAAAAAATGTGCAGTTCATAAATTTTGAATTCACTCTATTAACTTGTATCAGGTTTTGTCCATGCATCAGATTTTGCATTTTCATTTTCATTTTCGCATGGTGATGAGCGAATGATGTTTGGTTGAAACATTCCTCTGCTCATTCTACTAACAATGCTTAGTTCATTTTCTTGACTGTAGGGCGAGTTGGCCAAGCACTCGAGGGAATACTAATCCATTCGGCAGTGATATTTGGTTCTCAACAATGGTGCTTCGTACAGTTTTTCCTAGTTCTGTGTAGGCTAGGAGTTAGTCTTGTCAAATCTTCGTCTATATATGTATGTTGGACTAACTACTACAATTTGTCTTGGCCGGTTAAACTAATTGCTTGCAATGTTGTCAAGCTGTACTTTGAAGGTCTGCTTTATGCCTCAAAGTTTAGGTTTAAAAACGCTTGTGCCCCTTTGGCACGCTTTTTGTATCTGTGTGATTTTACTTTGGTTTTTAAGCTAGCGTTTGGACATAGATTTGATTGAAACTTGAAAAAAAGAATTTTTGAAGTTGTGCTGAAAAATGCATTTTATTTGAAGAGAAGTTGAAGTTTTGTGAGTGGAAGAAAAATTTCATCCAAAAATTGCTTTGCCTAAACAAGTTTTTGGGAATTTTGTGTTTTTGAATTTTTTTTCCTAAAACATGATCATATCTCATAAACAAATAAAGTTATTGATTTTTTTTTTTCAAAATTGAAGCCAAGATCTATGGTCAAACGGGAGTTAATTATCTTAATAATTGTTGACTTTAAAGTAGTTTGAAGTTTCTACAATCAACTGTTGAGGAACTCCTATATAATAGAGGGCAAAATACTTTTAGAGGAAAAATTTAATAAAATTAGGTATTTTAGAATACCTCACTTTTCTGAGGAAATGGCGTGAGGTGATCAGTTTTTAAGATGCTATTTAGTATTTGGCCAGCAATTTCAATGCTGAGCATATATAGTCATTACTTTGTTATAATTAATATGAATAGGCATTTTTACCCTTTCTTCATCTCTTTTCTTTTCAACCCTTTTCATTATCAAAATCTCAAAACCCTCTCTTCTCTCCATCACTTAAACTCTCGTTTCTTCTCTGAAATTTTGGATTTTCAAAATTAATTGGGTGCTCAAATTAATGATTATAAGTTGATTTTAGTGTCGAATAAGGATCAAATTTTTGTGATAATGTTATTCAGTAATTTTTTTGTTTGTGATTCAATCAATATATTTGATTATGTAAGGATATTTCATGAAAATAGTCGTTCGAATTGATAAACTAGTTGTGTTTATGAATTTTTAGTTAAATGTGTTCATAAAAGTTAAGGACCGAAAACTATAAGTTAAGGAAATATTGTCCTTAACTTTTTAACTTGAACTTTTAAGTTAAGGACTGAAAACTATAAGTTAAGGACCTATTGTCCTTAACTTTTGACTTGAAACTCGAAGTTAAGGATTGTCTGTCCTTAACTTTTAAACTTGAAAGTTGAAGTTCAGGATCTATTGTCTTTAACTTTTAAACTTGAAACTTAAAGTTAAGGACTGCTTGTCCTTAACCTTTTAACTTGAAACTTGAAGTTAAGGACTGCTTGTCCTTAACTTTTGAACTTGAAACTTGAAGTTAAGGACTGTTTGTCCTTATGCTGAACCGGTATATTATACTAGAACTCCAGTATATTATACTGGAATTCCAGTATATTATGCTGGAGTATTTTTTAGATTTTGGACACATGAAAAATAGCTAAATTCCGATTACTTTTAAAACTGTGGCTATTTTTGAATGATGACTTGTAAATTTGACTATTTTTTAGTTTCTCCCCAAAAAGATAGGCCACAAGTTTGAGAACTCTTCAAGCAAAAAGGGGTAGAAATAGGATACAATAAGGGGTGATCTTTAACTTTTGAATAAAGTTGAAAGTAAAGTTTTGTCCATTGATGAGGTTGTCCCAAAGATCAAAAGTTCAAAAACAGCTCCTTTCAAGATCATTTATGAACTTAACCCCTCTTCATGTTTAGCTAAACACTATTTCGAATTACATCCCTTGATGAGCTACTAAATGAAGTAGATGTCATCTTTAATATTTTATTATTCTGTTTGGTTCATATTTGGCATGTAAATTTTTGCATATGTTGGTATATATTAAAGAGATATGAAATCATCTAGAAACTACTTTAAATAGAATATATGAGAAAAACACATGGGAAGAAATTCGTCTTTTCCTTAATAATAAAAAGAAATTTCAAGGAAAATATCTTTTAGTGTTTGGTTGTAGTAAGTGACTTATTTTCTGTAAAATATTTTCTATCAAACACATCCTATGTGTATCTATTTGTGTGATCGTGCGCAAGCACAAGAATGGCCATTCTAGAAATATTTTTATTGTTCTTTAGAATGACGCAAGATAAAATTCACATTTCTTAACATGAAACGATGTGAACAAGCGTATTAATCTTATGAGGTAGCTTCGGGTCTAGTTCAGTGGATAAGATGACTGCACTCCGGCCTTTTCTTCGCTTCGGTAGTGAATTACCTACTAAAGGAGTAGGCCTGTCTTCAATTCGACTAGAGCGTTAGATTTTTTTTTTATTTTGACGAGACATCATGGCAAGTGAGCAAGAGGGTATTGCCGTGACCTTAACCGGTCGTGGACATGAGGAGGCTTCAACCAACATTGTATGTTTATACCAAACTCTCTTAATTATCATGGTTAAGTACTTACGTGATACAATTAAGGTGAGCGTAGTATTAGTTAATTATGGTTAATAGATAATCATGTCTGTGGAAACATTTCTTAAATTTATGCATAAACACCCAATACGAATAAATTTTTATCGGTATATATTTCGCTACCGTACGAAAGCAAATTCACTAGTGTATTGTAATACGACACTACAATTTGCACCATATGACATTTGATACAAATAAACACAGTTTTTTTTTCTTAAATTTCATGACAAATCAAACTACATTATAAGTTGAAACAGAGAAGTATATGTCATAGAGGACATAATTTAGAGAAAAATAAAAATAAAAAGAGGTACTTTAGAATACCTCATTTTTTTTCCTTTCCTTTTTCTTTACCAGCCTTGAACCCATGACCTTAGTGATGTTAGAGAAACCCCCTTAACCACTATGACCAAGAGCGGCCGATGTTCTCCAATCAACAGGAAAAATCATTTATTGCAAAGTAACATAAAATGGGCCGTGAGAACAAAGTTTGAGAATGGTCCATGTTCTCCATTAAAGATTGAGTGGGCAGTGTCTTGGCAAATTATTTTGGGCAAAATATAAAAATAGTTGCTCATCTGAAACTAATTGCATTCACTAGTATAAAAGTATATAAAATATGTATATTAATATATATATGTATATACAAAAAGTAAATATTTTATCGGTCATTATTTTTAGGGAGCGATTAAAAATATATATTTCTCAATTATTTTGATTGTACTTCTTACACTTTTGACCCGCACCAGAAATTATTTGCATTCGATAGCCGAAAAATGTATAAAATATGTATAAGTTTTGTATATAACATACATAATGTATATATTTCGGCTATTATTTTGAGAGCGCAGTGTTATTTTCCCATATTGATTGAGGTTTAATGGGCCAAACATATGAGGCCATCAAGTTTGGGGTGAGATTAAAAAATAGCCAGATTTACAAGTGGTCATTCAAAAATAGCCACAGTTTCAAAAGTAATCAAAATTTAGCCACTTTTCATGTAAACATAAATCTGAACGAAAACACTATTCAAAATCCGAAAAATACTCCAGCATAATATACTGGAGTTTCAGTATAATATACCGGTCCAGCATAATATGTTGGAAGTTCATACACATGTGCTCCAATCTCCAGTATATTATGCCGGAACTTTCCGCATGTTGGAGTTCCAACATAATATGCTGGAAGTTCATACACAGGTGCACCGATCTTCAGTATATTATGCTGGAACTTTTCGTGTTGCAGCAAAATAGTGACTATTTTTCAATGACTTTAAAAATGCGGGCTATTTTTGAATGACCAATCTGAAAGCTAGCTAGCCCGTGCTATTTTTTTACTCAAGTTTGAGAACACCTCATGTTTTATCTAAACAATATTTCAAATGCATCCGTCCATGAGTTACTAAATGAAGTAGATTTCATCCTTATATCCTATTTTTTTGGTTCGTATTTGGCATGCAATTTTTTGAATACGAAGGATGTGAATACCTAATTTTTGCATACTTTTAATAATAGTATTTGGATGATTTTAATTGGTTGTGCATTTTTATGTGCATTCCTTTATTAAAAATACCAAAAATAGTTTTACCTTTTATTTGTATATTTTAGTTTTGTATCTATAAATTATATACACCAAAAAGATTTTTTCTTCTACTTCTATGCTTCCTTTAGGACTAAACAAAATAATTAGGGGTTAAGAGTTTGGGCTATTGTATTTTTTAATTAAAATTGAGCCAAATTGGCCCAAAACCTGAGCCCAATTCGTCCATACCTAGTCCAATTGAGGGTTGGCCAAGCCTTGGTTCAAAACGGCATAGTTTTATGATGAAACTACGTCATTTCATCAAGTGAAACCAAGACTCAATCTAAACCCTTCCTTATTCTTTATCCAATGGCATAGATTTAATTTCACTTGGCATATAAAAGCCTTCTAACATCAGATTTTTGGCCATTTTAACCCAAAATCTAAACCCTAGCCCCCTCTCTCTTCTCTCACTCACCCTCTATCGTCGCCTCCCCTCGCCATGGCGGCACCACCGCCTGCCGCCGTCCAAACACCACTAAAACTTCACCCCCACTCGTCTCAACCTCCTCTCCATGAATCCGAACCCCAAATCCCCATAGCCCCTCTCAATCTCCATTAATCTAAACCTTGGACGAAACCCTAGCCGTCGTTCACCACTCCAAACTCCAAATATTTTACACCACGACCTTCTCCCGCTCTCCTCTTCTCCATTCCAAGCATCAAAACCTTCAAACCCCTCTAAAAATCTGGCTGAATCTGGGTCAGCAACCCCCATGGCCGTCTCACCACCACCTCGTGCTCGAGCCGCTGATTGTTTTGAGTAGACACGTCCCGGAAAACGTCTGCCGCTTAGAAAGGTTCGTTAGAAGGTCGCTCGTCATCATTTGTCACTGGCTCACTGAAAATCACGGTCACAATTCGCCAATTTAAAAATCATGCTCGAAGTTCACATTGTTGTCGAGTTGGCTTTCCACCACTGTCTCGGGCATTTGGATTGTAAGATGGTAAAAATCTTAATCATTTTCCCCGCCTTTGTTTTTTTTTTTCTTTTCTTTTGTGATTGTCCTAGGATTTTAGTTTAGTTTAAGGTTTGTCAGTGATCGTTTAATCTAGTTTCTGATTTCTTACTTATTTAGGCTAATTAGTTTTAATGTCTTCACTGTTTAATACGTATTTTATTTGGCGTTAACTGTCAAGTTTTGTCTCTTATCATTGGTTTTAGTTTAGTCATCAGCGTGTTGTAATTGAGTGATGTCTCTGGAGGTTAATTGAAATTTCAATATCTCCGGACTATAACTGGAATCCTAATCCCTCAGCTAAAGTTTTAAGTTTTCTGTTTTTGTGTCATTTTTTTGGTAGATTATATTATGTTTTACTTATTTTTGTTTAACCTTCATGTTTAGTATAATTTTTGATTTCGCTTTTGTTTAAGTTAATCAATTTTTGGAATATGTCACTGTTAATACATGTCCTGCCTAATCGTCGTGTTTCATTTTCATCCTTATCATTGGTATTGGTAGTCGTTTGAACTAAAATCTTAAATCAGTCATTTTATGCTCCTTTGATTCTTGATTGTGGTAGTTCTTAGGATTAAATTTTAAGTTCCGATAATCAATGATTCAGTTTGCTTATATTAGTATATTTGTTGTTTGTTGATGATGTTTAGTCGCTCGTTAGTCTTGAATCACCTATCGGATTGCAGTTTTGGTTTGTTTTGATGTCATGTTTTAGCTTAATTTAATAGTTTATGTGTTTAAAAAATTTAGTGTTAGTCCAAATTAACTAGATTAAGTTTGAAGTAGTTATTCAGCATAGGTAGTTATATATTCAAGCCTTGTTGATTCCTACTAGTTGACTCTTAATTGATCTTGTTCGAGTTCCTAGCTGTTTGAACCAGAATGAATCTGGTTTCTCTTTGTGAACTAGTTAGCTTTGGATTCGGTTAGAGAGACTAAGAGGGAAAAGGAAGAAAGGGAGGGTACTTGAGTGTAGGACCTTTGTTTGGTTTCTTTTACTGTTCGGGGACTGTTTTGGAGTAGAATACTCCAAAATTCTGTCCATTTTGGTAAGGAAAAACTGTTCATTGGAAATTTTTTTGATTTTGGGCAGATTTTTGGTCAAAAACTTAGCATTTTTGGATAGATTTTTGGCTAAAACAGATCTGTCCCAAAGTCTTTTATTCTCAGACATAAATGGGAATTCTTCCCTCATCTTGGATCCTGGACACACATATTGAAAGATCTCTTAACACTAAAAAAAAGGGAAGACAAGATCAATAGAAAAGATAGCAACTGAGAGAACAAAAGGGCTTCAGTTTCCTCTTCATAGGTTCCAGAAAAAATAGACAAGTCCCTTAGGTATCTGTTTTCTACTTTGTTTGGTCTGTTGGTTCA
The DNA here is from genome assembly GCA_005239525.1 of Nicotiana knightiana. Lineage (NCBI taxonomy): Eukaryota > Viridiplantae > Streptophyta > Magnoliopsida > Solanales > Solanaceae > Nicotiana > Nicotiana knightiana. Next base: position 32,519 of record MDKJ01264721.1, read on the forward strand.
AGCTTTGTCTGGTGTCCTGGAGTTTGATGTTCGTTGCTGTTTCGTTGTTTGTTTCTGCTGTCTTGTTGCTGATTTTCTGCCAGTAAATTTCATCTTGTTACAAATCAGGTAACCCTTGAACTTTTGTATTGCAGATTCTTGATGACAATGAAAAGATTTGAATCCGTTTGATTGGTGGAACATGTGATATCTGATTTCGGTCTTAAGATAATTGTTGCATCAATGTTATAACATGTGAATATGTTGTATTTAGCTATAACTTTCATTTTTGTTCACAAAACAATACTCTGTTAGTGTGTTATCTAGTTGCTAAAAGGCCTATTTCTTTCGTTTACTTCATTTTGTTAAGCGTAGCCAATGTCACATTACCTATTTGTTCTTCCATCATGTTATTATTTATTTATTTATTTTTTTTAAAATTATGTTGTCTTCGTTTGTTTATCTATTGTCATTGTTCGTTATGTACTTTGAGTTGGATGATAGTTTAGATGAAATTTTTAGTGTCTTGTGACCTTTTATTTTTTGGAGAAAATGGTGAAAGGATTAATTTTGGAAGTAAGGAAAGTCTCTTGTGAGCTAAAAGTCAAGTAGATCCATGCACCCATTTGTCTCCTTACTCGTTGTATTTGTATTATTAATAAGCTAAGAGTTTTTATCACTGTTATTTGCTTGCTGGGTTACTTTCAGGTTAACTGGATTGTAGTATTTATCTATATATAGTAAATAAATTGGTAGTAGTCTTTTGGAGCTAATAGGCCATGGTGTATCATGTAAGAGATAAAGTAATTTGGCCCTGTAAATTAAGCCCAGGTCTGAAGCATGTTAAATTGCCCAATTTTGTTTAATAACTATGTGGGCCAAGAAAACTCATTTTTCTGCGGGCCCAATATTAATTAAGCTAGATGGCTCATTCCGTTTTTCTTTATAAAAGTAAATAAAGAGGCTGACCCATTTCTCCTAAGACAACCATAAGCTAGCCCAGATGATTAAAAATAAAGCTTTCTCCAATAGATGCAATAAAAAGTGTATGTCTCTTTAAATATTTAGTTTTTCTTCTTAATAGCTAAAATATTTTCAATTAATTTAAATGCTCGGCAATTAGTAGGCGCGCTGTAACTTCACGGAATCGCTTGTGTAGCGTGATGTTTAACATTAAATAAATTAATTCAACAATGTCATTTCATACTCTTTAGTGTTTTTTTTGTTAATCTGTTTTTTTTAACTAATAATTTGCCAAAATCGCGGATTCGCTTGCGTAGCGCAATAGTTGATTTT
>ML381632.1:4178-46406 GCA_005239525.1 Nicotiana knightiana
TGTGTGGCTAGAATTTATGGTTTAACACGTTGTGTGCCGTACATTTTATGAGCGTTAATGATAAAAATACACTTTTTATGTGCATAATGGAGTCTATTTCATGTGTAGGTGTATTGGAGATGGAAGCCGAGCTAAATGGATGCATGAACGTCGAAAATACGCTTAAAAGGCAAAAAGGAGTGAAGCCGGCTATACCCGGGCGCTTGAGCTGAAAAGCCTGGCCACACCAGGATTTAGCCGGGCGTTTGAGTTGTAAAGCCTGGTGAGGCCAGGCGTTATCCGGGCGCCAGAGCCCAAATGCTAGGCCTGGCCAGGCGTTATCCAGGCGTTTGGCCTGTAACGCTTGGCCCCTGATCCGGTCAAACCCGAGTTTTGAAGATTTTAATTGTTTCCCGATTGGAATAGAAGTCCCCTACACGTTTAGGGCTTATCCCAAATATATAAATAGACCCAAGAACACAACTTTGAGTAGGGGAAGTCATTGGAGTGAAGAAAAACGTGTGGACTACTACTCAGTGAAGCAAACATTGATTTTTATAGATTTTATTCATTATTTTGTAGTTCAATTATGCAAGTTATTTTAAAATTAATTTTTATGAATATGAGTAGCTAATTTTCTTAATCTAGGGTTTTGGTAGAACCCGTTTGGGGATAAACTTATGGTGATATTAATATAGTTTGGTTGATTGTTCATCTCTATTTGTTCAACTACGTTATTGTTGTAGTTAATTGAATGACCATCAATTAGCTGTGCCTATTTATTATGTATCTACTTGAGAGAGAGTGCATATTTAGGCAATTGTTTGAACAACACCACTCCCAGAGTATAGATGAAAGTCATAACCGAGGTTTTAGAGGTTGGATTAGAGATAACGATACTTCGGGTGCAATCTAAGTGNAGAGAAGCAAGTTCACCAACGGGGGAAACCATAGCCTTAGACCTTTATCATAGTTGTTTACAACACATTGTTAGTAATCGTTAGTTATTATTATTGTCAGTAGAACTAATAAAACATCACCAATTTATATTCAAAAAGTCTTGAGATAATTGATTGAGTAAAAGTTGCATATTCTAAAGACTTGATTGATACGTAAATTCCCTGTGGGATCGACTCTGGGCATAATACCTCAGATTATATTTGCAACGCCCGCTTAGTCTTTTATTAGAGATAGTTGAGCGTGATCACTTGTAATGTTTCTGTTGATCCCTTACTCCATAGTCCCTCTTGTAATCCAAATTCCAGTGCTAATAAAATGGATTTAGTTTGGCATCAAAGGTTAGGGCATATGCCCTGCAATAAAATGACTTCAATTCCTTTCCTTTCTAATAAAATCACATCTAAACAACATTTCTTATGTACTATTTGCCTCATGGCTAGGCAATAAAGATTACCATTCTCGGATAGTATTATCAAAACTAAAAGATTACCATTCTCGGATAGTACTATCAAAACCAAAAGATTACCATTCTCAGATAGTACTATCAAAACCACTGCACCTTTCCGATTAGTACATATTGATGTATGGGGACCTTACCACACTAAAACTTACAATGTTTTCAGCTATTTTCTTAGTTGATGGTTTTACTAGAGTTACCTGGACTCATTTACTTTCTTGTAAAGCCAGTGCCTTGTTTATCCTGAAAACTTTCACTTCAATGGTTAAGGTTCATTTTAATTGCTGTATTCAATCCTTCAGATCAGACAATGCATATAAATTAGGCAGTAGCATTGAAGCAAAGACTTTCTTTCTTGATAATGGCATACTTCACCAGACCACTATACCACATACCCCCCAACAGAATGGAGTTGTTGAAAGAAAACATGAACATCTGTTAGAAACCTCTAGAGCTCTATTGTTCCAGTCCAATCTTCATACTAAATATTGGGGTGATTGTGTTCTCACTGCTACCTATCTAATTAATAGACTACCTTCTTCTGTTTTAGGCAATTCATCTTCTTTTGAAAAACTACATGGCACATCAATTTGAGATCCTTTGGATGCCTTTGTTTTGCAACTACACCAAAACCTTGTAGAGATAAATTTCAAACCAGGGCAATTACATTTGTTTTTCTAAGATACCCATGTGGCAAGAAAGGTTACAAACTACTCAACCTCTCCAACCATTCTATTTTCTTTTCAAGGGATGTACAATTTCATGAATCTATTTTTCTCTATTTTTCCTCTCTTCCTTCCTCTATTTTCCCTGTATCTTTTCTTGATTCTATCGATATACCTACTTCATCCTCTCTTATCATTTCTCCTTCTCTCACACCTGGTTTCACATCTGAACCCGCTCCTTCTTCCACTCCTCCTACTATGTCTCCTTCCATTTCTCCAATTTCTTCTTTTCCTTCTGCTCCCTCTCCTTTACCAGTTCCTTCTATTCCACTCCTTAGAAAGTCCACTAGAGTTCATCAACCTCCTGCTCATTTGGCAGATTATGTATGCAATTCTACACTTCCTTCATACACTCTATCTACTCAGCCCAAAGTTTCCTCTACTGATATGCCCTTGCATGAACCTGAGTTCTACTACCAGGATGTTTCTCACCCTGTTTGGCAGCAGGCCATGCTACAGGAATTCAAAGCTCTTGAGGCAAATAATACATGGGATATTGTTCCTCTTTCTTTCAACAAGAAACTTATCCCATGCAAGTGGGTTTCTATGATCAAACAAAAATCTGATGGGGCTGTTGAGAGATATAAAGTCCGGTTTGTAATAAGAGGAGACACTCAAAAGGAGAAAATTTATTATTTTGGAACTTTCTCTATTGTGGTCAAATTCACCACCATCAAGTGTCTCCTTTATCTTGCTGCCAAAAGGGGATGGACTGTGCATCAACTTGATGTCTAACAATGCTTTCCTCCATGGCGATCTCAATGAGGAAGTTTACATGAAAATTCCTCCAGGATTATCTGTATCAGGTCTTTCATCTTCTGGTTGTTCTTCTAACTTGGTTTGCAAACTCAAGAAATCACTATATGGCCTCAAACAAGCTTCCAAACAATCGTTTTCTATATTGTTTGAAGCTTTGTCATCTAGAGGCTACATTTCAAGCAAGAATGATTATTCTCTTTTTACAAAGTTCGTTGGCTCTTCTCTCACTATATTAGCAGATTATGTTGATGATATTTTGTTGGCGGGTGATGATATCACAAAATTGGGTAGTTTGAAGACATTTTTGGATGCTCAGTTTAAGATTAAAGATTTGGGTTAGGTCCTCTATTTTCTAGGTCTAGAAGTGTCTTCTCTTCTTGATGGTTTTCTGATGTGTCAACATAAATTTACTTCTGAGCTGCTAGCTGAATTTAATTGCAATCATTTTACCCCTGTAATTACCCCTTTGGATCCTTCCATAAAATTAACCACTGATATGGGTGCCTTTATGTCTGATCCAAGCACTTTCAGAAGGCTTGTAGGGAGACTGAATTTTCTTCAGCATACAAGGCCTGACATTTCCTTTTCTGTCCATCACCTGAGTCAGTTACTTATGAATGCACCTGAGCCTTTTCTGTCCAGGTACCTTATGAATGCACTTGGTCAAGGCATTCTCTTATCTAAAAATGTTGACATGTCTCTGGTAGCTTTTTCTGATTCTGATTGGCTATTTGTTCCCAATATCGAAAGTCTAGGAGGATCCGCTATTTCTTGGAAAAGCAAAAAGAAGCCAACCATTTCCCTTTCTTTTGCTGAGGCAGAATATAGGGCTCTCAGGAAGGTGGTTGCTGAAGTTTCTTGGTTGGTCAGAGTGTTGGCTTATTTGGGCCTCACATTGTCTGCTCTTGTTCCTATATTTTGTGATAGTCAGGTTGCGCTCCATATTGCCAAGAATCCTGTGTTTCATGAGCGCACCAAACATATTGAAGTTGATTACCATTTTGTTCGTGATTGTTGAGCATCTGGGTTGATTTCTTTACATCATGTTTCAACCTCTACTAATCTTGCTGATATTTTGACGAAAACTCTTCCATGTCTAGCTCATCACAATCTGTTGTGCAAGCTTGGAGTGCTTCCCCCTCCAGCTTGGGGGGGGGGGGGGGGGGGAGGTTGTTGAATATCACAGAATTGGGCCAATTTTAGGCCCAACTTGTAGTTAACCCAAATTTTTGTTTTGTTCTGCATATGGAGATCCGACTCACTCTTATATATAGTTAGTCGGTTAGAAAAACAAAACACAATTAATGAAATAAGATTTTTCCTTTCTCTCTCTTCGTCTATACTCTCTCATGGCATATAGGCTTTTCTTGTGTATTTGTTCTTTTATTTCTGCTCCGTCTTCATCTTAACAAATTCATTCTTTGATATGAGTTGAATAATATCTAGATTGCTCATTATTTGCTCCCTACTTTTCAATTTTATATAATACTATTTCAATTTTGAGATGCCAAAAACATTTCGACCATCCATTTCTTTACAACTTACAGATTACATGAATTCACATTCATTAAATTATAGTATAAGTTTTAAACTTTGATGTTATGTCTTCTGTTTCAATCAAACTTTTCAACATTACCTTAATTGTACTTTCTCCAGCTATCATTAGTATGATATATAAGTCAATTTAACATCTTAATTAAAATTCATGTTTAGTCAAACCATCATATATAAAATGGAACTAGCTAAGGGAGTACAAATAGACTGTTTACCTTTAAAGTAGCTATGTAACAAACAAGATGATCATTTTCTAGGCCAATACACTGCTTTTACATTTGTTAGACCAGCTAACTTCGTCTGAATCGACTAACAAATGTTATTTTCCTTCTCTCTGAAGCTTTTACAGCTAATTCAATAATGTCACTTTAGAATGTAATATACTTATCTATTTGAAACATCTAAACTTGGTTGCTCAATAAAGATGGGGATTTATTTTCTTTTCCCCTAAATATTTTGGCGAGGCAAGTAATATGGTTAAGCTGATCAACTGTTTGATCTTTGTATGTGATTGAGATCAGCAAGGTGAAAACTATATTAGACGATGCAGATGCTATTTACGCTCTAAGTTAACCATACTTTATTGATGTTTTAAGCGCTAAATGATAACAAAATGCTCTAATTAAGGTTTTTATGCTTTGCAGGAGTTACTCCGGATTAGGAAGATAATATGGAGTGTTTTGGAGTCAAATATGTAGATACAAGGCCAATCGAGAAGAACCCAAATGAAAACGAGCAAGAAAAGGCGAAGAAAGACGGGGAAATAGTCCACCGTGACCGCGGTCGGACCGCGGTGGACAAAGAAGCAAAACAGAATGTATATAAACCACCGCGGCCGCACCGCGGTTGGCTCGCGGACGCGGGCGATCTGGAGACGGCCAGGAAAGCCTAGGGGCTTAAGTGTAAAACGTGGGAAACTTATCCTAACCATATATAAACTCAACAAACTCGCCCAAGTCAAGGTTAAGCTTGTCTTTAGACTTAATTGGAGGCAAGAACAAGTGGGAGAAAGATCAAGACACCATTAGAGTTTTTCATTCTTCTTCCTTTATCATTATTTTGTGAATCATGAATTATTTTATTGCTTTATCTTGTTTTATCATGAGTAGCTAAATATTTAGTCTAAAGTTATAATTTCCCCTATTGATGGAATCCCTTCCTGCAATGTTACATATAAATTCGCCTCATATAAAGTCTAAGAACAAGCTTAACCTTGACTTGGCCGAGTTTGTTGAGTTTATATAGGGTTAGGATAAGTTTCCCACGTTTTACACTTAAGCCCCTAGACTTTCCTGGCCGTCTCCAGATCGCCCGCGTCCACGAGCCAACCGATGGTTTATATACATTCTGTTTTGCTCCTTTGTCCACCGCGGACCGCGGTCGGACGCGGTGGACTATTTCCCGGTCTTTCTTCGCCTTTTCTTGCTCATTTTCATCCGGGCTCTTCTCGACTGGTCTTGTATCTACATATTTGACTCCAAAACACTCCATATTATCTTCCTAATCCGGAGTAGCTCCTGCAAAGCATAAAAACCTTAATTAGAGTATTTTGTTATCATTTAGCGCTTAAAACATCAATAAAGTATGGTTAACTTAGAGTGTAAATAGCATCTACATCGTGTAATATAGTCTACTTACTATCAAGTATGAACTTGATAAGAAAACTGGATTAATCAAGGTATTAAGTGGTCAATTTATCATTTTGAAAAGTAAAACTATGGAATTTTTTGCTGAGTTACATGAAACAATTTTGTCGTCTGTAGGTTGATCGTGTTCTTTACTCATCAGTCGTGTACCCCCATAACTATGGCTTTATCCCTCGTATAATTAGTGAGGACCATGACCCTATGGATGTATTGGTCATCATGCAGGTAAACAACCATCATATATCGCAGTAACCTCCTCCTCATTCTTTGATATATTACAGCTTATCTTAGACTTGCCACTAAGGGTTTGTGAAATTTCTTTAATTTATGACATATATAACACGTGGAGACGGACAAGCTGATCTTGTCTAGTAATAGTCCCAATATAGTCGATCATATGATCAGAATACGATCTTTAGATCAGATTTTGACTTTGAACAAATCCACCATTTTAAGTAGTTAAATAATTCAAAATGTTGGAGCTCCTCTGTTGCTGAATCATCTGTATCTACCTTCTCATATTTTCACTAATACTTCTTGTCGAACTGGTTGGTGTTTCAGAAGGAAGAAGCCAATAGCTTTTTAATTAGCAACCGAGCTTGGAGGCTACTTGTCAGTGCAGTCCATGCATACCGTGAGTTTGGCAAATTTACTATTTGGCCTTTTTAATGCATGAAATTTGCTAATACAGGAAAATTTAATATTGTTGTGGCTATTAGTTCTATGATTAATTAGTCCATTAATTTCATGGAGATGCCTACAATAGCCTATTTTTCAGCTGATTTTATGGTACACATGTACATGAACATGTTCTTCCAGGTTGCTTTCTCAGGGCTAGAGCAATTGGTCTTATGTCTATGATTGATCAGGCATTTTATAAATATATATTATATATACACTAAAATTACTTTGATATTAACTTGAGTTTGAATGAGCAAAAAGATGACAAGATGATAATTGCAGTCCGTGCTAATGATTCTGAATCTATATATGTTGCTCGGACTCTTCGAAAATGTGGCCGGATACGTGTCAACTATATTCTGAATCTAATACGGATGTGGCTACATTTTGGAGAGTGCGCGCAACATATAGGCTAGTCACTGATACGAAGGATCTCCCACCCCATCGTTAGCTGAGATCCGCTGCTTCTTTGAAGACTATATCCTTTTCCAAACTCAAAAATCGTGGATTTTCAATTTCAAAAGTTTGTGCATACTACATACACAATGATGAATGTAATGTTTGACTGTAGTCATTGATAAAAAATCAGACTTTCTACCAGCCTCTGAAGCCGCGAAAGCAGTAGAGTAGTCCATGTAAGTTCTAATACATTTCCTCCAAGCCCTACTATAAGTTTTTCTTTCTCTGAGAGCATTAGTGCTTTATTTGTCAGAGGCATATAGCTAGTAATGAGCATTAAAGAGTTGTGTTACATGAATAAGAGATGGTTATGTCATCCATTCCATAAACATATATTTAGTGACTTCACGTTTCATAATCTCTATGAAAGCAGTAGCCTACTTTCTTCGTTCGTCTGTGTTCTGACACCTAAAATTCGTTGCAAAGAGAGATCGAAAACAAAGATTTTCTGACCGGCACCGAATGGAAAAGACAGATTAAGGACCGAACCGAAAGGGCATAATTAATCAACTTAAAATCAATCCCCTTTCCCTGTGTTGTTACAACTACTTCCAAAATGTAGAAATAAATTTGCTTTTGTAATACGTGGAGTAACCTTTTTTTTACTTAATTTATAAAATTGATTTAGTAATCCTTCCTGAGTGTGGCTAGTTTTTCCTCTTATCATTTACTTAACAAAAAAGAATGAGATGTTTCCAATGACTTGAATATATTGTTCTGGCTGGTACAGGTTGGAGAGAGTTGAATATATGAGTTTTCCTCTTTTCTTCTCTACTTTGCCTTTCTTTATTTGCTTTTCCTTAGGTTTGTGAAAATTCTGAGTCTATTGAGCTGAGAAGCTTTAAAAAAAAAACAAAAAAATAATTAGATGATTCTGCTATGGAACAGATTGTATTTCCGAGCTATGGGTTCCTAGGCTCGATACAGACGATCATAATCGTCAAGATGTCACGGCTTTATGTCAAATGACCTTGCTATCGCTGATTTATCAAGAGAATATTTTTGACTGGACTGATAGAAAAAATATGACGATTCAGAATACAAGATAATAATCATGTCACACCTAACATTCTCCAAGGCACCAAACTCAATTCCGTCCAAGAAACCATGGATATTGGTCACCCCCCAAGACCAACGTAAAAGCGACTTTCCAACATGTTGGCCTCGCGGATCATATGCTTATTGATGCCATCTTGATAACATGATCAAATGTCTCGTGTGGATTCGATTTAAGACACAATGTAATTACGAAAATCATTGTATTTACGTGACACACAATAGGCTAATATGAACTTTATACCTAGGAGGACGGAAAATTTGGCGAGTAAAACAGAAACGAGAAAAAATAATTGTACTCTAATTTGCAATGATAATAAGTAATCATGTTAGGGATAAGGTTTGCGTATTTATTATTATAATAAAATTGTCAGGAAAAGAATCTAACACGTGTGATTTTTGTATTATCCATGTCAGAAACCGAGTTGTCTCGCGGAATTTCAGTCCATAAATCCATACTCATTTTTAAATTTCCCAAGGAGGAGTCTTTATTCATCAATCTCCTTTATTTAATCAGATTCCCTCACAGTCCATATTCGTTTGACCCAACAATTTTGTCGATCTTGTCCACAGTACACTACACATTACATTAGTTTCCCAAAATAGCCCATATTACTCAATTTCTTTTTCCAAGTTAGTCCATAGGAGTATTTCATTTTCTTTCCAAAATAGTCCATAGGAGTATTTTATAAAATTTAATAAAATTAACTTTGTTAACAAAAATTTATGGTCTAATTAAGTTACAAATATTTATGTGACTACTACAACAACAACAACATAATCAATAATATCATACCGTATGAAATATGCGGAGAGTTATTGTGTACGCAAACCTTCTAAAAGTTACTATATTTTATTACATATAAAATAAAATATTATTGTTATTCTATTAAAGGAAATATCACATTATAATTTGAAAAGCTTTCTCCTCAAAATAATCTGATATTACAGTATTTATTATTCCAAAATAAGTAGTGTAATACCTATACTCTATATGTAGGGTGCTATTATCTTTTTATTTTCCGGATAAGGCGTTTCTGTCCGATTTAAGAGCTCTACTTGTTCAGTCTCTTCAGTCCAACTTCTATTCCCATGTCAATCTTCAATTTCTCCTTCCAAATCGCAACAATTTTTCTCCATATTGATTCATTGTTTTTGGCTGTAGAACTGATCCCTGAGCTAGGGTTTTGGAATTAGGGTTTTTGTTTTTGTGTGGAAAAATAATACACTGAAGAGCATCGAACAATGCATTCGGTGCCTTCTGTATTTGATCTCAGCTTCGCTGCATTTTTCTATGGTTTATTGTGTTTTCATCGTCTGAAAAAAGTTTATTGGCCTAATAATAGTCTTAGTTAACGTTTGCTATTAATAATCATTGTCGTCTTTTAGTATAGTTGGTGAGTTTTTAGCGGATTTGTTTGCTCTGAGAATAGATTGGATTTGGCTCGTCTTATTTGGAGGATCTGATAAGGTTTATTTTAATCGACAAAATCAAAGGTAATATTCGGAAATATGTCTTACTTGATTCTTCTTTAAGAGTTTGTTCCTTATGTTTCACTTGATTCTTCATTATCAATTAATAAAGCATAAATATTGGCTATAGTAGTTTGCACCCAAGGGTGTCGCCTGGTGTCCAATGAAGTGGGAGGAGACCTATGAGTTCTCAGGTTCAAATCCCATCCAGAGGCAAAAACACTTGGTGATTTTTTGGCATTTGCCTAAGCCATCATGAGAGTTGCCTGGTACCTATTTGTGAGAGGTAGCAGATACCTAGTCCAAAAGTAGTTTGGTATAACTTTCATGTCACCTCAACTCTTATTGTGGTGGTGGTTGCATATTGTATCTGTATTTTTTTTTTTTGCCTGGGATTGTAGCATTTGTGTTAATCATTTTTAAGAACCTTATGGTAGGTTCTTGGGTTTTGGATGCATCCCAATGGCATGCAACATCCCTTATCTTAGTTGATTTAATAGATCGGTTTGGACGGACTGCATTTGAATTGGTATGATGGTTTCGTGTTGTCTAGATCTGTTTCAAGGGCGTGTGCTAGTGGTCAATGAATTGGAGGCAGCACGTACGTACCTAGTGAAGTAGTCAAGGTGAACGCAAGGTGGTCCAGGCACCACCATCCTTTTTTATATGAAAAAGGATCTGCTTAAACTCGTGCATGGTGGCTCGAATATTAAAGGCTGTAGGGTTAATCTATTAGATTTGAAAGCAACTCATAGCTTGGTAGAAATGCAGTTGCTTATCTGTCTAGACTATTTCTGCTTGCACCAAAAAAAAAAAACACTTTCTGCAAAGTAAATGTTTTTTGTTACTTTTGCGCTCAGACTTTCGTTGCACATTTTGGCAGATCTTTGCTGCTCCCTTTGTAATTGATGGACGATTTTCCTGCGAACTATGAGTCAGTGTCTGAAAATGTTGGCGGCTTTTGCGAGTCATCAAAGGAGACGCCTGATTGTGCATTTGGCGATATGGAAGGTCTCTCTGTAAATGATCTTGGCCACCATTTCACTGATAGTCTCAATATTCAGGATGGTGAAGACTCAAATGATAAGTGCAATTCCGAGACAGTGAAGGAAGATATAAGTAAAGATTCCAATGGAAGTGGCTGTAATAATGTTGCTTCTGGAAAATGCTTGATCAAATGTGCAATATTTCCATGCTCTGGTATGAGTGTAGCTCCTGCAGAATTTCGTGGGGAGGAGCGAGAGGATGATGTGACTGCTGAAGTAATGGCACATGATGCTGATGCTAAATATCATTATTTGCCTTACTCACATTCCATATCTCTGCCAGTGAGTTCCTTGTGTCTCAACACATTGTTCTTCATCAAGATCCTTGTTCTTGGTATATAAATGTTATGATAGAGAATTTCTTGGTCTTGTTTTCTGTTTATTATCCGAAAAAATTAAACTTCATCTACTTACATCAATCTTTGTGTTATCAAGACTTTCAACGGTTGTGTACTTGTGTAGTCTTATCGCTAAAGCTGGACATACTCTGACTTTGAGTTAGGGATAATCAAATGCTGCACGTGAACCGTTAATGATGAGGTAGTATGTATTTAAAAAAGAAAGTGTTAATTGCTAGGTACTACTTATTAAAAAAGGGAATCTAAATAGTAAGATATGTGTTGTGTTAGTTTCAATGTCAGTTGATTCTTCCTTCACATTTGCATGAACAGGATGTGTATTATATCTGCATACTGAATAGAAGGATTGTTTGAAATGTAGGCATGAGAATAATATGATCTTTTATCATATAAATCTATTAATTATGAATGTAAAAATGATGACTCTTTCCTTCCATTATACCTTATACTTGTTCCTCCGGATGTTGCTGACCACCATTTTCTTGTGTCTTGCTTGCAGTTTTTAGCTGTTCTACTTGCAGTTATCATGATATCATCTGTTTGATTCCACAAGCCACCACTTCTTGGCTTTCTTAGATTTAATTTGTGGATCTTTTTTTTTTCCAACGTAACAACCTCTTGTAGAAATGCAGGGTAAGGCTGCGTACAATAGACCCTTGTGGTCAAACCCTTTCCTGCACCCCGCGCATAGTGGGAGCTTAGTGCACCGGGCTGCCCTTTTATATTTAGTGAGTTGTAAACCATATGACTGGTCTCTCTTATACCATGGCTCCTAATTGTCTATTACAAATTACAAGGTGAAGTTACATTGTAGTGGAAACAGTACTGGAGCATAGATGATAGAACTGCTGTTTAGATATAGAGAGTGACTTTCTCTAAATGGCGATTGTTTCATGGTTGAGCAATTTAGTAACTGCAGATGTTAACAGTCCTGTTTTTTCCTCTTTCCCTTTTCTGCGTTTTTGTTGTTCCGCAGACTCCTTTGCAGCTTGTATCTGCCATAAAGGGTAGCCGTGAGAAACAAGGCTGTCAACCGAGGAAGCTGACTGTAACATGGGCTCCGGATGTGTATGACCCTGTCCCAACAGCAGTGTCACATGTACCAAACAAGGGACAATGCCATAAGAGTGGCAAGAAGAAGAATGGGAAGAATAAGCAGAAAAACAATGGTAAATCTTCACGAGGGAGCAAGTGTAAAGACAAGAAGCAATCTCGGAGACATGGAGGGAGTTCTCAGGTAAGTTACCATCCTCTAGATGATAGCAACATCACAGCTTCGTTGGGCGAGGTACAATCTAGCGTTGTGGATTTTGATATTGGCAGGCCAGATCCATTTTGTGGGAGTAGTTTTCTTAGAAAATCTATCACGAAACTGCAATTCCCAGTTGCAGAGGCCAGCTGAGAGGCATTATTGATTATTTCATCCGAGTTTTGTAAATAAATAAAGTGTGAGGTCTTCGTTGAGCAGTGAAAGTTGTGAAATAAGAGTCGTAGTAGGTCATATCATGTTTGTGCTAAACTTTTCAACATTTGTCATGTCGGTTGAGACTATAATTTCTACTTTCATGTTTAACTGTTTTTTCGTGTGAACTGTTTTTTGGTTTAACATTTTTCATGTTAGTTCGAACAAGTTATATTAAGACTGTTGTTTCATTGCGCTTTCCCAATTACGAGTGAAAATCGTTTAATATGCTCTCCCGAAGATCCCACACCTAAGTGCATTTTGAAATAACTGTTAGTGTTTCCCCTTAGTTTTGTAGCTATATTTCCCCTCCTTCCCCGGCCACCCCCTAACATCGCCACCCCCGCCCCTAGACCTTGACCTACTACCCTCTCTTGCCTTTACCCATTTCGTCTCACATAATTTTGCCTAAATTTTGTATTTTTCAAAAATAATTTTTGCTACCTAACCAAAGACCAGAAAGTAAGAAAATCATTTATTAGTCCAGAAAACATTTTCCCTTGTACCAAACACATCCGAGATGTTTCATTCATGGTACATCTTTGAAAAGAAGAAGAAAACAAAATTATTTTTAAGAATACAGGGAACAAAATAATAAAGAAATATGCATGCCTCACTCATAGGCCTGACTGCAATACTTGAATCATTAAACTAGCAAATCCATGACATCTAAAAAGATTTGAAAATTAAATAGACATTTTCAGAGAAATTACATTGACTGAGAACCAAAAAGAAAGAGAGCAAAAGCCTTAATCTTTTAACATACGGCTGAAAGAAAGTGCAAAGAGAATCTACATTAAGCCTCCTAACTACCTTCAACAAGAGTGTCATAAGATATGAAATGTACTAATAACTTGTAGCATTGTCTGTGTTCTGTTTGTCAGTCTTTTGAGAAGCATTGACTAGATTATTGCTGAAATCCCTAAGATTCCGAGCTAAAACTTCATCTCGTGCAAGCTTACTTGGCTCGAACTCATTGCAATCAACGAAGTACTTTCCAGTCACTCCTTGTAAACTTGGATGGAGGGCGACGTAGCAAGTTGTAGCTGCCCCCTGGAAAAATATCAGTTTTGAATTTCTTCAGTAATTTTCAGATAAATTGTCAACAGCCGATCTTGGCGAGAGTAACTTGAATGTTTCTTTTGCAGCACCTAAGGAAAGGCTAATTGGGGTGGTGGGATTTGCAATCCTTTTATTTCAGGCGGATCGAGGATTCGAAATTCTACCACATCCTGTCTAATTTAATGTCTTCAAAATATATTGTTTCTACATATTTAATAAAATATTAAGCAAATATATAGGGTCATATATATGAACTCGTAGCATCTATAGTAGATAATGGTTTACTGTTTCACCATTAGCATTCTTTATAGGCTTGACAACTACATACCACCAATATGAGGAATATTTACTGTGTACCAAATTCCTCATTTTATGGTTTTGCTATACATTAGAATTGGAAAGACTTAACCTCTACATTACAGGAAAGTGATGATAACAAATTATTGCAGCAAAAGTTTTGTTAGCCTTGGAAATGGGATGTTCTGTTTACCTGAGGGACATTCTTCCACAGGAAACAAGTGAAAACCCTCAGTATTCCTGTCAAAAAGAAAAACAATGCAATTAACTCTACAAGAACGAGTAATTCCTCGAGTTAATCCTTTGTTTGAGGGTTATATGTATACATACTCATAAGAAGGGCTGAATGTCTCATTAGATTTGTCATTATCAAACCTGGATGAACTGAATTAACAGTAATATTTGCTCCCTCTTCCTGCATTTCAGGAGAAAATTGCATCACTAATACCCTCTTGAGTATACTAATAGCCCGTTTGGTCAAGCTGGAAAAAATATTTGGAGAATAGCTTCTGTTCCTCCAGGTAACAGCTTGCAGTATTAGACAAACTTAGCCAACTAATTACCTGCAAGCGGCGGGATAGCTCATTGGCATGTAGTATGTTGGCCAATTTGGATTGTCCATACGCCAGTTTGTCTTGATAACTGAACAGGTAAAACGAATAGTCAACAACAACAAACTCAGTATAATCTCACAAGTGCGGTCCGGGGAGGGTAGTGCGTACGCAGACCTTACCCCTACCTAGAAGTAGAGAGTCTATTTTTGATAGACCTTTGGCTCAAAAAAAGAAGAAAAGAAAGCAGTAGTAACAACAACAAAAAAGGGCAGCCCGATGCACTAAGCTCCGCTATGCACGGGGTCCAGGAAAGGGTCGGACCACAAGGGTCTATTGTACGCAGCCTTACCCTACATTTCTGCAAGAGGCTGTTTCCACGGCTCGAACCCGTGACCTCCTGGTCACATGACAACAACTTTACCAGTTACGGCGAGGCTCCCTTCAAGCAGTAACAACAACAATATAATAAGAAAACGAAGCGAGAGGAACAACATGTAGCAGTAGAAATCTACCAATAAGCAAAACGAATAGTCACAATCTAGAAATTGATTCCATTACCATCAGTACAAAACACTGCAAATTCAAGTTACCTGTTTTTATCATTAATATTGTGAAATTGTATTCCTTCCCTGTAAGGGCAAATATGAGCTACTGATGACAAGTTCACAATCCTACCCTGAATACCAGTAGCTTTTGCTGTTTCCTTCATTTTGTCTAATAGAAGGTTAGTCAAGTAGAAATGACCTGAAAATTCCACAAAAAAGAAAAAGAAAAATAATTTTCAGAACAAAAGTAGCCACATCCACGAGACATATGATTTGTCAAAATCTGGATATTATGTTACATATTATAATACCAAGATAATTTGTGGCAAATTGCATCTCTATTCCATCCTCAGAAAGCTGAAATGGACAGAACATAATACCTGCATTGTTTCTGGTTTTGCAAATTATATATTAGAAACATGGTAAACATATCCTTTTAAAGATTTATCACTAATCCAATGGAGAAAAAGAGAGAATTACATTAGGATGTTGAGAGGAAGATTAAGTGCTAGGAAATTATCTGCAAATGCCTTGATCGATTTCATTGAGCTGAGATCGAGTTTCAGAATTCCAACGCGAGCAGATTTGTTTTCCTTCAAAATACTTTGCTTTGCTTCATTTGCAGCCTCCATATTTCTTGCTGCAATAATGACATGAGCTTTCCTCATTGCTACAACTCTTGCAGTCTCCAAACCAATGCCGCTTGCACCTCCTGGGGTAACATGTATACAGTGGCGGCGGAGCCAGGAATGTTATTAAGGGGAATCAAAATATAAAGAAACAAACTCACTAAGAAGTCAAGAGGTACATTATATAGTATATATACATTTTTTTTTTAAAATTACCGAGTTGAACCGTGTAATTTTCCGGCAAAAAAGGGGTGCATGTGGCTCCGCCACTGCATGTATATCGTTTAAATACAAATTACTTCAAAACTTACCAAAAACACCCTAATGGCATTTGCTTGAAAATTTGATGAAGAGTTTTTGGGAAAAAGATTCAGCTTTTTTGTTTTTGCGCAAACTGTTTTGATAAGCAAACGACAGAAGAAAGACTATTTTTTTGTTGAGTATTTTTTCAACTTTTATAAAAGATCCAAAAGTGAATTTTTGATGTTACGTGGGCGGATTCATAATTTAAAATTTAAGTGTTCATCTTTTAAGGTTTTTAGTATTGAACCATTATATTTTTAAAGTTATATGGATTTATATCTATTATTTTTACAATTTTAAAGAATTTTTACATATAAATTTTTACTCCGATCCGCGTCGAATCCATGATAGTACACTAGATATGCCCATGTTCATCTGCATGCAGTGGCAGAGCTAGAGGGTGGAAGGGGTTCGCCGAGAAATTATACTACATATATATATTGAATCCTCTTGAGTTCTCCGCATATTTAATTTTTTTTATTTTGTGAACCCCTTAGGAAAAATTCATGGCTCCGCTACTGTCCGCATGTCTTAAGTCTCTCGTAACAAATGGTAGTCCTAAACGTTACACGGCTAAGAAATTAGTGACAAGTACTAAGATGATTATACCAGTATTAACAACCAAAATTAGATGATCCTAGTGATTTTCACATAGCAAATCAAAGACCTTTTCCTATTCTTATTTTTTTCCAAAGTTTTTTCTGTTTCTCACTCGGTGTCCGGAACTCATATTGAGGCCTGACTAAATCCGAATTCGCGCTGAAAAATCCCTTATTGAAAGTAAAACGCTTCCTAACAAAGGCGACTGCAAACCCAGGGACTCTAACCCGAGACAACGCTCATACACAAGCAAACACTTAAGACAACTAGACGTAAAACCTGTAATAATGGCAGTGTAACCGCTAGCATCGATGCCTTCAGTAACCTGCTCAGCAGTGGAAGTTGATCCAAACCCACTTGGCCCTGCTATTCCTGTTATCAACCTCAACATATCTTCCCTTATTTAATTTCCCTGTTAAGAGAAAAAAGATTTCTTTTTCTTTCTGTTTCTATATAAACAGAAAGGGAAGAGAGTAGCTAATTCTAACTTGTGATATGAACTGAAAATATATATATATATATATATATATATATATATATATATATATATATATCATCAAAATTCAAAGAAAGAGAAGAGGCAAGTGTGGACAATGACATGACGCTATTTCAAAAGAGATATGAACAGTGGGTTGAGAGATTGAACACTAAATGTGGGAAAGTAAGAATTAGAAGATTGTTGGTAGTAAATTTGTTGTAGAAAAAGACATATGGTTGCATTCAATGTTCCAGTCGATCGGTGACTCGCTATAATTAGCTTCATCAACTAACTTTCAACTGTGTTCCCATGTTTAGGTTGAACAAAAATAATACGTATAAACAAGAAATTTAACAAGTAATTTCATTTTCATTTGCTATGAGCAATTATTTGTACTATAATTTAATAATATAAAAAAATGTTGCACTATCAGTAAATATATACATCTATTTCGGTGGAATTTAACAAAAGCGTAAGAAATTTAAGTTGTGCGTCTTTCTTTAAAAATAATAATAATAAGCTAGCATCATCATAAATTAAGCTACTTTTAGAGCCTTTACATATAAAAAATGGACTTTAGCAAATTATATATATCTAGTGTAGAGCCTATAAATAGCTTTTGGGGGGAGGTTGGAGTACCAAATTTAATGTGACATTTTGACTATCTTTTTAGTTTCTGTTGGTTCAATTTAATGCACACAATTTCTTTGCATCTACAAAAGTCCTTTTATTTATTGCTCCAAGTTTGAGTCAACGCTCTCAACTTTTGATTTCAATAAGTTGTTTTTGGCTCTTTTTTTATGGTTCAAAATAAGTAATTTTTTTAAATTTTAAGAATGAATTAATTATTTTCTTTGGGCTAAATAGTGTTGGAGTATGTGTTAAGAGTGTTTATGTGAAGAGATATTAAAGGTTAATATGATTAATTTCATTACTAATTAATATTAAAAGATAGATTTCTTAATTTGTGTGAAAACAGCCAAAAATCACTTATTGTGGACCGGAAAAAGTATCAACGAGGAGGGCTTTTCAAAAGTTAAAAGATTAGTTAATGATTTTGAGGGTTCTACAAGACTAATTACCCATGATTACATTAAAACTTGGAACGAGTCTCTTGCTTTGGGTTTTTGGGTCATTTCCGCGTATCTTTAGCATATGTGCGGATGCTTGAGGCATAAGTCTTGAGAGACAAAAGCCCCACATGTCAGCTCAAGGCGTTATTATACCTTGCCCTTGAAGGAGTCCGAGCGAGTCCTACTTTTTAGTTTCAAAATATTATCGGAGGGATTAGATGAAGTTGTTGAAAGAATTTTTTGCGTAAAATAACATATTTTTATCTTGTGTAGTGTCTGTGGACATATAAATTTTATTAAAATTAAATTCATAGAATAATTTGGACTATATTTTAAATTTAAGATATATTGTTCAAATAAATATTATGGGCTAATATAATTGAATTACAATATATATGGATTAAATAAATAAGTCCTAATCCATTGTGCTAGCCCTTTTAATTGGGCTAAAGTGATGAACCCACTTCATTAAGCCCAACATGTCATCTTCCTAGAGGCCCAATTTGGTGTCACGTGTCAAATAATGTGGCACGCCAAGTCAAGCAGAAGAGCCAATGAGATCATGCCACGTGTCAAAATGAGAAAGCATGTCAAGTCACATTAAAAGGCCAATAAAATTGCGCCACTTATGCAAGTAACATGCTCTGGCCAATCAAATGCGACCTTGTCACACTTCAATTTGATTGGCCGGAAAGAGTTTGTTCTTATCATAACTCTTCTCTCCTACAATATAAATAGAGGTCTTCATAACCCAGAAAAGACACCGGAAGTTATAACAAGAAGCAAGAGAGAGCTCATGGATCAAACGCCGCAAATTTTTCTACAAGATTCAAGCTTCAAGCAACCAAGTTCAAGTTCAAGTTCAAGAACGAAGAACAAATCAATTTCAAGTTCAAGAACGAAGAACAAATCAAGTATTCAAGATCAAGAACGAAGTCAAATCAAATACAAGGCATTCAAGATCAAGGTTACTTGTTCGTGATAAAATTCGTGGCAACAATCGAAGTGTTCGCGACAGATAAATCAAATTAAAAAACTCAAAGGCCCTTGAATTTATATTGAAAAGAAGAATCAGAGGATTCATAGAGATTGTAACGCTCAAATATTTGAAATAAAATACTACGATTGTTGCGATATTTTTAGGTCTTGATTATATTTTCTCGACGCAATTTATTGTCTACAAATTCATAGCAACTACGGCCTCTCTTTGAAGTGAAGTCTCGAATACTTCTATGATTTCAAGAGACCTTTATGGGGGTAAAGTTCTTTATATCTCTTGTATTTCATTCTTTTGCTTTCAAAGTAACTTCTCCAAATAGTGAACAATATTCATGTTTCTACCATGTTTATTTCCTTCATTCACCGGCATTAATTAGATGTTTCTATTAGTACCAAGCTGCAGATTGTAGTGGTCAATCTGGACCTTCTGCCATTGCTTAGCGAAAGCAAAACCTGTCTGAGCTTGATACTATAGCTAGCGAGCTTTTAGTATCGTAAACTCATGCCAGGGGACGATAGTGAAGAGTTCTTTGATTTCTGACGTCATCGGCCAAAAACACCAAGGACACAGTAACTTCATACATATATACATCTTTTTTACTAATTTGCTTTTTGTTTTCCTTTGAAAGTTCGCGATGAATACCTTTAAAATTTATGGCGAAGACTCATAAAATTTCGCGCAATGATCCTTAAAAGTTCGTGGTCAAGATCTTTAAAAGTTCACAGCGAAGACCTTTAAAAGTTTGTGGTGAAGACTTTAAAAACACGCGATGAAGACCTTTAAAAATTCGTGGCGAAGATCCTAAAAGTTTGCGATGAAGACCTTAAAAATTTGGGGTTTAGCCCATAAAAGTCCGCGATGAAGAACTTTAAAAATTCGTGGCGAAGATCCTTAAAAGTTTGCGATAAAGACCTTAAAAATTTGCGGCGAATACCATAAAGTATGCAATGAATAACTTTAAAAGTTCGCGATGAATAATTCTAAAATTTGCGGCAAAAACCCATAAAAGTTCGTGAAAAGATCATTAAAAGCTCGTGGTCAAGATCTTTAAAAATTCGCAGTGAAGACCTTTAAAAGCGCGCGGTAAAGACCTTTAAAAGCACGCGATGAAGTCCTTTAAAAGCACGTGATGAAGACCTTTAAAAGTTCATCGTGAAGACCTTTGAAAGCACGCGATGAAGACCTTTAAAAGCTCGTGATGAAGACCTTTAAAAGCTCGTGGTAGAAATCTTAAAAAGTCGTAAGTGAGGACCCTTTGCCATGAGCACCTTTAAAAGTTCGAAACATACGTCTTCTAAAAGTTCGGAACGAAAACCTTAAAAATCTGAGTGCCTTTAAAAGTTAGAGACGAACACCTTTAAAAGTTCGCGACGAAAACCTTTACAAATTTTAATTCCTTTAAAAGTTCGAGATGAGCACCTTTTAAAGTTCGCAACAAAAATCTTTAAAAAAATTCTGACACAGACATCCCCCCTTCTTTTTTTTTTTTACGCCTGAGCGAATTTTTTTACTTATCCATGCTCTCTTTCAAGATCATGATTGTCACCCTTCCCCTTTTTTAGAGAAGTGAGCGAATATGAAGGCCAATAAACTTGAAGGTTATGTGAACATAAAGATATAGCGAATCCCCAGACTTCAATGCAAGTACTTTGTAGCCTCCTAAAAGAATGTCATTGTTTCATTGAAGACATCAATTTACCATAGCGGCTTGCCCCTTTAAATTAAATGGGATCCAAAGTTTAACAGAAGAATGGTATCTCAGCTCGATTTTCAAGTGTTGGTCGAATGAATTACATTCCATCGTATTTCATTCGAATGACGATTGGGGCACTGTGTCTTTTGAAATTATGCGACTGAACTCAGAATAAAACTCTAAGCTGCCTATGTACTTCGGTGAAGAGGATCAAGTCATACCGTAGTTCAGAATGGGTATTTTTTTTTGTTTTTTTATGTCCTAACTTTTGCCTAGGCCGCCTCTTTTGAGGTTTTCAACCTAGCAAACTTTTTTTTTTTTACTTTTTTATGTGGGTCGTACACAGTTTAGACTCATGCGGTGCAGGAGTGTAGCAACATGCAATTTAGGCTCATGTGTCGAGGAGCGTTGCAACTTCAAGGATAATACTTCTTCAAAAACTTGCCATTGATAGGGACGATTCTAATGCCATCTGCATTAGTCAGCTTGTAAGCCCTTCTTCAAGTTCGGGGGAGCATCTTTCGCATCTTCATATTCTTGAGGGTCCTCATTGTTGAAGAATATGTGATAACATGGTGAAACATCATCCAATTTCTCGTCATCCTCCATTAGAGATAAAACACCATGCTCACCTTGTGTAGTAACATGATACGAAGAACCCACACTTTCTTCGTCTTTATCACGTTTTTTAGTGTAGACCACAGTGACTAGATTCACCTTCAGTACTTCATCACACGAAATCTTGACTTTTGTTTGTCGCTTCATTCTAGAAGGAACCAAACTTTGGAAATCTTTAGAGATCTTCTGAATTTTGGGCGAAGCAGGTGTTCTTGTATTTCGATAATTTCTCTGGAACTTATTCCCCTTCTTAATGGACCCAATCTCTCAAATACGGAAGTTCTCACAATTGATTTTCCAAGTCGATCAAAGACAGAAGGCATGTTAGAAGCGGCGGATTCGTCTTCTACTTTGATATATTGCTACTCGCCCTTCTTATGGAGATGCGCACTGGTGATGGTTTCTTGTATCCCAAACCTTCACGTGGTTGCCTCGTTGCATCTTCTGATGTGATCTTCCCTAACTTTGACGGCTCACTGGGATTATATCCAGCTTTTGCAAATAGCTTGTAAGCGTTAGGATCAAAACCTTCATTTGTTCGCTTTGTAGGGAGTGCCACATTCTGCAAACGATTTTGGGCTACCAACCCTACAAATGGCTTCGAGGAAAACTTTACTGCCTCAATTTGTTTTACCAGAATATTTAACTCCTTTAGCGTGTTGGTTTGGAGATTAGATGATTCACCCTCGTCTTTCTTCCTTTTAGGACATATTGGAGCGCAGGACTTACTTTCTTGCCATAAGATGCAATATCCCCTATATGAGATTTATTCGTGTTGGGTTGTACCTCTTCAGTAACAGCTTTGGATTTACCAATAATCACCTCAGTTCTTTTAGTTATGGGCTCGTCATTCTTGCTTTTCATGCCATCATCAACTTTTAGCTCCTTCACAATGCGGTTCTTCAAGTAGAACTTTGCATCGGCGAAGTGTGACTCTGCCTCGGTGAATGGCTCATCATCAACAACTATCTTCTTCTCGACTTCTTCCTCGTAGTATTTCAAACATTGATGGTAGGTAGATGGAACCACTTTATTCTCATGTATCCAAGGCCTTCCAAGCAGGACGTTGTATGAAGTCTTTGCATCGATCACATGCAACCATGCACTTGATTGCATATCTTCAATGGTCATTCCCAGCCTGATCGCGCCTATGGCTATTTTCCCCCATTGGTTGAATCCTTGGATCATCACACGACTTTCTGAGAGTTCATTCATGGGAATACCAAGTTCTTTCACAGTGCGAATTGGCAAAATGTTCACTGTGGATCCTCCATCAACCAAAATTCGATTTACCCTTTCATCACGTATATATCTAACCATGTACAATGGGCGGTTATGAAGAGCGTCACCTAGCAGAAGATCGTCATTTGTGAACGTGACTTTTTACTCACAAGCATTAAGTTCTTGAGGAGTGAACTCGATAAGCTTTTCCGAAGATGGTTCCAACGGTAGGTCATCACTCTTTTCTTTCTTCATCACTCTTTTCTTTCCCTTCGTCAGTATGGAAACAAGAGGCATCAATACCCCCATGGGAAATTTCGTGCGGAACTAACTTGGTAAAAACTCCTCCAAGGTCACTGGATGTCGTGGCTTTTGAGGGTGGTGCACCTCCACTTTTGCTTTCTTTAAGTGCTTAATTGGATTCCATCTCCTTGGTCTTTTTACCACCATTTTTCTTGTCGGTTGTTCTACTGATTCTTTTCGTGGGCTCCTTTTGTGGCGCCTATGACGAGTCACCAACGTCCAACCTTCATCATCCTCAGGTTGATCGTCTTCAACTTTGTTGTTCTCCAGTAATTCTTCATCTTTACTTTCTTTAAAACTGCATAATTCGTTTGGACTTAATGAGCCAAATGTGATAGAGACTTAGTTTGCGCTTGCTTTCTCATCTTCAAGCACGATCTTCTTTTCACGAGTCAAGTCCATAAATTTTTCCTTGAAGACAAAGCACTTCTCCAGAGGGTGGCTCACAAGTCGATAATATTTGCAGTAATTTGGGTCATCAATTTTTCCAGCTTCATTTGGCCGCTGCATCTCCGGAAGTTCAATGAGATTTAACTCGAGGAGTTCTTCGAAAATGGCTAGCACATCAGAATCCAAAAATGGGTACTCTTTCTCTTGCATTTCTTTTAGAGTTAATTTTCCACTTGGTTTATCTTGAAACGAAGTGGATTTCATACTCTGCCTTTTGCTCACCTTCGTCGTGAACTTCATAGGTGATGTGTTGACGTTCATAGCTTCTTTGTTTTCAGATCTTGGTATAAACTTGCTTCATTTTTTGACTTCTTGCTTGTCGTTCTCTTTGCGGGGTTCATAGATGGGCAGCCTTTCATTTCCAGCGGAGGCCATGCTCAATTCCATGTCACGGGCACGAGTTTCAAGTTCTTCAAATGTGCTAGGCTTGATACCTTGCAAGATGTAGCGCAATACCCAATGCATACCTTGGATGCACATCTCTATGCCAGAAGCTTCACTAAGCCTGTCTTTACAATTGAGGTTTGCATTCCTCCAACGATTGATAAAGTCGATAACTGGTTCACTCTTCCGTTGACGAGTATTTGTGAGTTCCACCATGCTCACAGTGCGCCTTGTGCTATAAAAGCGATTGAGAACCTCTTGTTCTAGTTGATCCGAACCATCAATAGATCCTGCCTCTGTATACCAATCAAAAGCATTTCCTTTTAGCGAGCGGACAAAAATTTTGACGAGGTAATCTCTATAAGTCCCAACGTTGTTGCATGTCTCAACGAAGTGCGTCACATATTGCTTTGGATTGCCTTTACCATCAAACTGTTAAAACTTTGGAGGTTGATAGCCAATAGGCATCTTCAACATTCGATCCTTGCAGTGTACGACTTTGCGTATGTAAGGGAATACTTGGTAACAACTTTGTACTTGCTTTTAATACTTCCTTCGATGAACTCCTTCAGTTGATCAATTGGAATCCTCCCTTCCAAAGAGACTGGAATTTCCTTAGTGGGTGCAACTTGTCGTGGGGGAGGATCAATCTCTTGAACTTTTGGGAGTTTGCCAGGTGCATGGGTGGATTCTTCTTCCATCAATATTCCCACCCTATCTGTTAGCTTGTCGATTCTAGCATCTTGATTTTGCATGCACTTGGTCAAGCCAGCGATTGCTTCCGTCAAGTTTGGCAACTGCTCCCCCACAGATGGAGTGTTTGTCACCATGGCTTGCATGATTGTCATGGATGATGGAGAGTAGCATGGATTTTCACACAGATTGATCCTTGATTGGCTCACACTATGTGGTGTAAGTGGGGAGGATCCATCACTTGAAGCGTCATCATCTTCTTTCACAGCAGAGTTCTTAGATCCGGAGAGGTCAAGCAAAGCAAGAGTTTTCTTGATCTTTTCAGCAACATCGCTTCCTCCTTCGGGTGCATTTGTGGAAGATCTTGATACTTTTGAGGATGAAGATATGAAAAATAGGGGTAGATACAGACGACACTTGGGGTGTTTGTTATCCTAACGAGCTTTCTTTGCTCCTCGTAACTGGTCCAAAGCTTCCAAAGGTAACATCGAGGATGCTTTCCACATCAGCATAGAACCTGGAATTAGCAGCCTTGGCGGAAGTTGAACTGGAGTTGATTTTCTTGGAAGCTATTTCGTTGTTCTTGAACTTTGGTGATTGAAAAATTGAGATGAGAGGTATAGATTGTCCCACTGGGCGTGCCATAATTTGTAGACAATAAATTGCGTCAAGAAAATATAATCAAGACCAAAAAATATCGCAACAATCGTCGTATTTTATTTCAAATATTTGAGTGTTACAATCTCTATGAATCCTATGATTATTATTTCCAATATAAATTCAAGGGACTTTGAGCTTGATCTTGAATTTTAATTTGATTTATCCATCGCGAACACTTTGATTGTTGCCACGAATTTTATCACGAACAAGTAGCCTTGATCTTGAATGCCTTGTATTTGATTTGACTTTGTTCTTGATCTTGAATACTTGATTTGTTCTTCATTCTCGAACTTGAAATTGATTTGTTCTTCGTTCTTGAACTTGAACTTGGTTGCTTGAAGCTTGAAACTTGTAGAGAAATTTGCGGTGTTTGATCCACGAGCTCTCTCTTGCTTCTTGTTATAAATTCTGGTGTCTTTTCTGGGTTATGAAGACCTCGACTTCTAGTTGTACGAGGGAAGAGTTATTATAAGAACAAACTCTTTCCGACCAATCAAATTGAAGTGTGACAAGGCTGCATTTGATTGGCCAGAACACGTCACTTGCATAAGTGGCACAATTTTATTGGTCTTTTAATGTGACTTGACATGCTTTGTCATTTTGACACATGGAATGATCTCATTGGCTCTTCTGTTTGACTTGGCGTACCACATCATTTGACACGTGGCACCAAATTGGGCCTCTAGTAAGATGACATGTTGGGCTTAATGAAGTGAGTTCATCACTTTAGATCAATTAAAAGGGCTAGCCCAATGGATTAAGATTTATTTATTTAATCCATATATATTGTAATTCAATTATATTATCCCATAATATTTATTTGGACAATATATCTTGAATTTAAAATATAGTCCAAATTATTCTATGGATTTAATTTTAATAAAATTTATATGTGTACAGTGCCGTTTTCAGAGTCGAAATTAAATAATTTCTCGAACAAGTCTTCATGAATAAGACGTGTAAAAGCTAGCTAGTACAATGTGAAATATAAGACAAAAGAAGTACAAGAACTCACTGAAATATAACTTTGGAAATAATGCTTGAAATTTAGTAACAATTAAACTTATATTGTGGTTTTAAGGATATGTGATTTAATCCAATACCAATTGATAAACATATGAATTAGACAACAAGATAAATCAAACCAGTATGCAAGCAAAACCTCGACCTCGATTTGAGACGGCCTCGAGGTAAAACAATAAGTGATAGGGCAATTCTGATAAACAACAAGTAAAATAGCAAGATAATAACAAGTGTATGTATTTTTATCAGTGAATAATGATGATGCCTACAAGTGAATGGTGTCACGCCCCCTCTTTCCTCGCGGAGATCGGGTTTATGACATTCGGTTGGGACAACTCTTTCCTTTTGGGAAAGGGGTTTGTATTTTTGAGAGTCGCCACCTAACGATTTTTAAAAGTGCGTTAGGAGACCAAATGGGTTCATTTACAACTACGTTGTTAACCAGAGATAGGGTAAGGGATTGAAATTATCCTAAAGGGAAGGTGTTAGGCACCCCTCAGGATCCACAAGTGTGGTTCCCGACCAACCAACTTTTGTGAATTTGTACGGCTTAGCAAACAGACAAATAAAGGCTCAAATAAGAGGGGATTTAAGTCTAAGCATGCAGATGTTTGAAAATAGTAAAGAAGGTTAGATTTTGAAAGGATTACGATCCAAGCATATAAAGTGTATCCTAGGTTTATAATAATATATATCACATCAATGTAATACCCGGTAATCACTCCTCGAAGAGGGGCTACAGTGGTATTAGCGCACCGGTCATCATATCCATATTCCACCCTTTCCCACCCTGTGAAAGTAACTAAATCGAGTGTTGGTCTCGACCTCTATTGTATGCTGTTACCCGTCCCTTCCTATCAGCCCCGGAGGAAATTAGGACTCCTATCCTAAAGGGAGGTGCTAGGCAGACCCTCATGTTTGAAGGAAAAATACTAAGGCGATAGATAAGAACATGTAGGACTGCAATTAGGGGGAAACACAGAAAAGCAGAGAAAAGGCACAAGTATACCTCCACAGGTAATGCAAATAAGCAGCATGACTCAAACACAGTTAAAGTCTTTGATTCAGATCCTAAAACATGGTGTCTAAATGATAAAAACAAAGAGGCAGATTTCAAATTTTAGCAATTTAGTCACCTAAGGCTTGCCTAGGCGGGGGACAGTGTATACTAATTATCTGAATTGTTAAAGGGACTGTTGCAAATTATTACCTACACGTGCTGCTCTAGGTTGTTCAGAACACAGAATTGTTGCCAGCTGTTTTAGAGAAACTAAGTGAAGTTGTTTTATACCTTTTACATGCACCAGTAGTTAGACTAGGTGTTGTTAAGCGAGTATGAATGAAATCCTAAAACATGGTATCTAATGCACAGGTAGGGATGCAGAATGATCCATATGCAGAACTCTAAGCAGGATTTCTAACTGCTCACATCATTATGCACGATTTCAGAATATGCAAGAGTACAGTTTGTTAGTTTTATCCTAGGGACATGATTTCTAAGTGCGCATAGCAATATGAAACATGATTGCAGAAGATACCACTTGTGAGCATGTAATTTTTCACCTACTAAATACTCCGACAAAATTAGATAAGTAAATTAATCTTATGGATTTGGTTGAATTTTGGTGTTAATTGTGAATTTTTTTGCCTCGTATATTTATAATTCGTCTTTTAAAATTATTTTAATTGCATAATTAGGTGTATCGTTATTATCAAAGAATTATAAATTTATTTAAATAATTGAATTAAGTAGCAAACAAATGATGATTATTTGAGGTAATGTAGTCTTGATAACTAATTGCTAAATTTAATCATTTTTTATTTTTATCTGACAAAACTGTAGATTTAATTAGGAGTATTGAATTAATTGTTTTATTCTTAATTAATCTATAATTAGATAAAATAAAGACGAAATTGATTATTGAATCTTTTAAATTTAATTAGATTTGATTTTAATTAGATTAATTAGTTTGAAATTGAGCTTAGAATGTTAAAATCGGATTGGGCCACGAGCCTAGGCCCAAGTCCCCTCTTCTCTAACACGCACCTGCACAGCCCAATAGCCCCATGACCCGGCCGGCCTGTTTGGTTTAATGAATCAATCCCAGCCGTTGATCTTCCAAGATCCAACGGCTGGGAACTAGTTAATAGATAAGTATATAATTGTTCCTAAGGCCCTCTACCCCCCCCCATTCACTTAGAAGTCTAACCCCCCTTCCCCTTTGTCCGTCTCTTTCTCTCTTCTCTCTAAAAAAACCCTAGCCGCCTAGGATTCCCACCTTGCTCCGCCCATTGAAAATCGCCTACCGGTGGCGGACGACCTCCAAACAACCCCAAACTCTCACCCTATAACCTTCTCCTCCCCCTTAATCCCATCCCACAACCAGTTTGCCTATAAAATCGCCCAAAATCGACCAATCTTAGATCTAGGAATCCAGAAACCCTAACTTCCCCCCACCGGGCGATTCAAAGACATTCAATGGATCAGACCCTCGTGGGTCAATTGCTCTTGGCTAGAGCAATCAATTCATGAGGGTTTGAGTCATTTTCAAACCCTACCGGAATTCGACCGAGGCCCAGCGACCCTCGATTTCTCCGGCCAAGTTTCCTTCAACGAGTATTCTTCCTCTTTCCTTACTATTCTTGACATATTATTAAAAACCAAAACTGAATGTTAATCGTTTCTTTTAGGTAATTTCAGTTTTGTAACTCCTTTTTCGTCTTTCTTTCTTTCTGTTTCTTCTTCTATCTCTCCTATAATTATTTGTTACTGTTAAGATTAGGCTCTTGCCCTTTCATTGGTTCATGTTTTCATTTTGTTTCTGTTGGTGGATGCTTAGATTAGCCAAACCCATTTAGAACCTAGTTTTCTTGTTTCTCTGAAAATTCCCTGAATATGACAGCATGATTTAGGTGATAAACAGAGTTATTAGTTTGATTTCTTTTGTAATTTTGTTTGAATTCTTCTCTGTTGTTTGCCTATGTCGATTCATGTTTTTTCTCCCTAGTTAAGTGTAAACTCAGAATGTGTTTCGTGTTAATCATGTGCTAGTTAGTTTCTTGACAATCATGATTATCGACATCATTCGATTCATCATTGTATGCATTGTTCCTTACCTCGTTAGGTTAGATTGGTTGTTCATATTAATACTGCTTGTGTTCATGTAGTGATTAGGATTTACTATCTTTCTCTAGGCATGGTCTTCTTTATTGACTGGTTACTTCATGTTTTTACCTTATTATGTTAATATCTAGTTTAGTCGACTAATTTCCCATTAATTAGGAAAATAGTCCATGTTGAACCAGTAAATGATCATGAGTTAAGTTAAGTTAAGTTAATTTAATCTTCGATTCAAGGTTAATCAGATTTAAAAGATAACTTTTGAGAAGAAATGCTCAATTAAACCTAAATCCTAGTTTTAATAGTTAATTAGGCTCTAATTAACTAAAAAGAGAAAAAAAAAACAAATTAGTTAATCTAAGCTTAATAATTGGTTGAGCCTCCGATTTTAGGTAATCAAATTTAATTACTTAACTAAGTCAGTTTAGCTTAAATTAAGGAATTAAATTGATTGACCTACTTTATTTAATTACCTTAAACATAGATAATTAGTATGAAAACTATATGTAGGCATTTAATCATTTAACCTTTAATTAGTTAACCTAACCTTGGCTAAAGAACAACTAGTAGTCACCTATGGGACCTAACTAGTGTTAGTTAACTATAGTTAAACAATAACCCAAGCAAGTTTAACCCTGGTTACCTAATGGTAATTTCAGAAACTTCAAGGGGTATATTAGGTAGTATAGATTAAAAAATCAGATTTTTTAAGGGGTGTTTAGGTCATTTCATGGGCTGGGAGTTTCTAGAACAGGGGGGAGCTGTCCCAAAGGATAAGGGTGACAATTGCCCTTTGTACTATTTCAGCTTTTGAAATGGGAATATACCATAGGATACCACCCCCATTCTCAAATAGTCTATAAATAGACCCCCTTCTCTTTAGAAAAGAAAAAAGATTTTTGGACACTTTGAAAATTCACTCTGCAACTGCTTTTTACTGAACACTGGAAAACAAATCGGAATAGTTCTTTATTCAAAAGGTCAAAAACAAATCAGTAGAAAGAAATCTGTTTTCTCAAGAACTCTTGAAGGTTTTCTGTGGGTCTTCTCAGTTGGTGGTCTTCTTTGATTTGCTTCTGATTGTTTCTGGAATTCCTATGGTTTGGGTTGTGGAGCTGGGGTTAGTTTCTTGTTGTTGCTGGATTTCTGGTTTGTGCTGCTTATATTGTTGTTGAATCTGCATCTTCTTAGCTGTTTTACTGTCTGCCTGACCTTTATTTGGTCAGGATCTTTGTTACTTTCTCTCCAAAAAGAGGTATGTAACAATGAACTTAAATGAAATTGTTATACTCAGAATTTGTTGTTAGTTTGATGCCAAATGCTTGATTCTAGTTTTTTTTTTCAGATTATGTCAAGGTTGTACCTTCTTCTTTGTTCTTGGTCTATGAATCTGAAGTAATATTTAGTTGATAAGATATTAAGGAATCTGAATATATGTTGTAATATCTAAATCCTTAAGATTATTCTGTTTTGATTTTAAGTTGGTTAAAAATGTATTGAGTATCATGGGATATCAGTTTTATGTTAGTCTATTAGTGGAATAATCTGCACTTGGATGTTGAATCTGACCTCTTCTATGGTCAGGTTCTCTCTATAAGTGTGCAGAAAATATGCTTTCAATTGGGTCTCTTTGGTCGATAAAGAGATTCAACAAGCAAGTCTCTAGATGGTTTAGGATATTGTCATTGGGGAAGATGAATATGACTTCTTAATAGTCAAATTCACCCTTTAGTAGTGCACAAACATTAGTATGGTCGGCTGAAGTTTACCCTTTTAAAGGGTATGAAATATGTAATTAAGAAAGGCATTAGAATGAGGAATCTGAACCTTTGAATGGTCATCATCCTCTAAAAATGCCTAAATGAGCAAGCTTCTATATGGTTTAGAATTATGTTGAATTAGCACTAGGGTAGATGAATCTTACTTTCTAATAGTCAAATTCACCCCATTAATAGTGCATAACAGTAGTTTAGCTTTTGCTGAAAATTATCCTTCAAAGGATATAAGTGTGTGATGAGATGGAGCTTTAGGAAAGTGAATCTGAAGTAACAAAATAGTCGGATTCACTCCTCAAAATGCCCATAGTAATCAAAGTATTTGAATAAATGCTTGATGAGATCTGGTGCATGACATAAAGATGACTGTTAAAGAGTCTAAACAAAGTAGTATCACTAGGTTCGAATCTAACCTTTTCTATGGTTAGATTCAGACCCTTAGAAGGCATGAACATATTTTGTTCTCCTATGGCATCATTAAGTTTGAATCTAACTCCCTTTTTTGACTAGATTCATATAACAATATGCCCAAAGGTCTGTCGTTAATATTGTCCAAATACTCAAACTTTGGACTAATAATAAAAATGCAGGTTTAAGTCTTCGAAGGACATGTTTGCTGGCTTGCACAGGAGCAGCAACTAGTTTTGTTTCTCCCTTCTTTATTTTTCCTATTAGTAAATCAGTATTACTATGATTCAGGAGTAATGTAATAGTGATAGCATATCTACAGTCTCCTATGTACATTTCGCTTTTTTTTTAGTTGTAAATATGGACTGAGCTATATAAATTTATGACCAGTTGTATTTTTCTTAATTCAGAAACGTTTATCACTACAGTAGTTATGGTCCAGACATGCCAAGGTCACCCGAGCTGGTCTAGACTCATAAACATGGCCCAATTGAGCCTGGTAGTGTCTGAATTTCAGGCTATGGGGCCTAGAATGCTAGACCCATTAATTGTGTTAAACAATCTATAACCAGTCCTTTTTCTCTTCTGTTGTCAATTGGCATGAGAAGTGTTTTCATTCACGCTGTAAATTTCTCACTACTGAACACAAATGGGTTTTCAAATCGATTACCAAAAAGGTAGAATCTGAAATCTGGATCTTTTCTTAAACTGCCCGCTCTAAATAAAAGCAACCATAGCTTAATTCAGTTTTTTTAAGACTTGTTCTGTCACAAAATTCTATGTTAGATCCATAAGCTGTGTATAAATACTCTTGTTTAGTATATAGGAGTAGATCAAACGGTAAAGAAATCTTGTACATGTAACCTTATATTCACAATTCAAAATTTGCCTTATTTCTTACCATATAGATGTGAGATGTGTTAGTATGTTTGCTCTTAACTATTTTTCGAATCAGTTCCAAATGACCTAATTAGGATGGCCTAGAGTGATACAATTTGGGGCTTAAATGAGGCCATAGCCCAAAACATGTTATCTTTAGGCTATTGAACATCTTTTTAGGTAATCCTTAGGTGGGATGAACACCTTTACTTTGAAACCTGACAAAAATTGAGTATTACCTCAAATTACTTTAACCTACACTCGGAAGTGGTAACTCATGCCCCCGACTCTCACTTCAAACAACTAATAAAACGCATATAGCAATCACGGGTGCATTTCATGTGACGTGATTACCATGTGTTCAAAAACAACAAGTATACGTCATCATAACTTGTCCAAGATAAATCCATAAAACGTCCTAATTGTTTTTAAAACTAAAATGTTTCTTCAAATAGAAAACATAAAGAATAATCAAATATCGCCTCAAATAGGCACTATAAAACCATCACGGCCATAGTCCTGACTACGTAATCTACACTCGGGTGCGACAACTCATGTCCCCGTCTTCAACTTTAAATTATATTAAAATCGCGTGTTGCAATTATGGGTGCATTTCATGTAGTGTAATTGCAATATGTCCAAAACAAACAAGTGCACGCCATCGTGACTTGTTTCAAGATAAATCCATAAAAATTAAAAGCGGCTAAAAAGTGAAAAGGCTAAAAAGCACAATAGGTTTTAAAATATGTGAATAATTAGATAATTAGGCCAAATATTAATAGTTAAGTGACCGTGCTAGAACCGGGGAACTCGGAAATGCCTAACACCTTCTCCCGGGTTAACAGAATTCCTTACTTGGATTTCTGGTCGCAAACAAATTAAAACAGAGTCAAAATTTCCTCGGTTTGGGATTTTTAAATAACAAGGTGTCCCGGAGCATCGTCAAAAATCCGTGTGGCGACTCTGAACTAAATAAATAAATAAATCCCAAATCCGAATAATGTCACTTTAATTGGAAAAACTCCCTTATTACCCTTCATTAATCAGGGGTAGTGGAAAAAGGAGGTATGACAGCTCTGGCGACTCTGCTGGGCAAATGGAACCTAGAATCTCTGGTTCAGGGTTCAAGAATTCGAGCTTGAAATAAACTGTTTTATTTGGCTTCATTATCTGATTTTTACATGTTTAAACCTAACGTGCTAAATGTCGCTTTCTACCGCTTCGGTATTATCTGAACTGTATATAAATTGTGCCGAAACCCTCTTCTCTCTTTAGTCTTATAAATCATCTGGGAAGTGTGCACTTCGTGTGTCTTCTTTTCTGTTATAGTCATATCCAAATTTTAGAACGAGGTACGGATAAGTTGCAAAGCCGGTGAAGCTTCTGTATTCCCGGCACGCTGCCCCGACCTCGGCTCGAGCTGTCCGCTCGGGTAAGCCTAGTCTAGAATAAAACCCCAGGTTTAAACCTAGAATAACAAAATCTCATGCCGGATCCCTAGTAGGAACGCTTATCTGCATCATGCGCATTTGACTTAGGGGGATCAACACAGGGGTTGAGTCCGTCTAGGACAAGTGTACCTGAAATGAAAGACTACCCTGATGCATCTTACTAGTTACGTATGCATTTATTTGTCTCAGCTTGTGTATTGACCGGCTAAACCAAAAAGTGAACAGAAAAACCAAGAGTGAGGTAGAATAGAGAATTCACCCTGTTTTAAAAATCCTCGTATTTATCTCGAAATTCTACCAAAATTTCTGAAAAATATATATAAAACAAAATGAGCGGGTATATATTTTTAATCAGTCAGGATTTTCCCGAACTACGCTTTGTTTGATTCTCACGGGTGTGGGATACATAGGCAACCCTCATCGGGTCCAACTCCATTTTTCAAAATCAAAAGGATATAGCCCTAAATAAAATTAGGTGATGCCATTATAGCCTGATCGCCCAAGTGGGGCATCGGAAGGCCGTTTTGCAAAAGTGGCCGCCTGTGTTTTGTCTTTAAATTTCGCGAACACAGCCTAAAGGGCCGTATTTGCAAGGGTGGTCCATTTTTCTTTAGTACGAAACCCTTTGCCAAAATGTGCAGGAGGAATACAGTTGAAAACATCCCCTTTAGGGCAGTCGAGGAAATCCCTCTAGGACTCCATATGTGGTGGAGCAACTTGGGGGAAACCAGTAGAAAGTCTATTATGAAAGCTTTAGGGAGACTTACTGGACTTTTAAATATCAAGCCGACGTTGGACATCGTCGAGGCTCTAGTACCGTTTTGGTATCCCGCCCACAACGTATTCCACTTTTCAGACTTTGAATTGACGCCCACGCTAGAGGAAATAGCATGGTATGCTGGTCTCAATGACAATCTCAGAATTCGGTACCCAGTGGCACCTAGGGCGGTGACTCCCCACAAGTTTTTGGATAAGTTGAACATTAGCCAGGACGTTCAAGACCCACACTTGTCCGAAGGTTTCTGCACTTTCTATTTTCTTTACAGACACTATGGAGATCCCCGGGGTTATGAGACTACAACACTGGTCTAACTCACAAAGATCAGTCTAGATGGGAAGCCCGCCGGGGGATAGCTTTTGTGGTAGCATTCTTAGGCATCTTGATTTTCCCTAGAAGTGATGGATGCATAGACATTGGTCTTGTGGGAATAGCAAACTTCATGATGAAAAAGTCCAATGGCACACTTATACCGATGGTCTTAGTCGAGATTTACCGTGCTCTGGCAATTTGCCAATTTGGGGGAAAATTCTTTGAGGGGTGCAACCTGCTCCTACAATCTGGTTGATCGAGCACCTCTGTCACCACGCAGGCTACATGAACTATGGTTTAACCGGTTTGAATTTCATCTAGGAACATAGAACTCGGGTAAAAGGCCACCAATTTCCTGAAGGCACGGAAGCCTGTCACTCATACTTGAGCTCACTGACTGCCAACCAAATCGAGTGGATGTTCGGGTGGCTCCCTCTCAGCGAGGTTATCAATATGTCCGTTGAGGTTTGCTATCTCCTGTTAATGGGCCTGCGAAGCATTCAGCCATATGCCCCGCACCGGGTCTTACGCCAGCTGGGGAGACAACAGGGTGTTCCCCATGACGAGGATTTAAGCCAACAAGCCATTGAGTTATGCCCAAGAGTTGCATTTCCTGAAGGCAGGGTCTGTCAAATCTGGAACAAGTGCAGGTTTTTAGAACCTCAAACTCGAGTGAGAGACTTATCCAAAGGGTAAGTGGAGCCCGCCTACACTTCTTGGTACGACATAAGAGGCAGGGAGCATCAAGAGTAGGAACGACGCGCAAAGAGACCCCACGTACAACAATTCACCGGGAAAACTCAAGAGCATTGGGCTTGGTTAGAAAAAGAGAACAGCTACCGAGCCACCATAAGCAAGTTGGGGGCCCAGGTCAGGGAAATCAAGTTCGAAAACATTCTACATACTGCCTCGATTGAAGGGGAGAAAAATAGATTAGCCCAAGAAAATGAAGTCCTCCAGGCCCAGATACAGGAACTGAAAACAACTGCTGAGAACCCAGAGAGAAGCAGGGCTGATGAAAGGCTTATCAACAGCCTGAGGCATGAAGTATGTAGCTATGGGAATGATTTAGACAAAGCTGAAGAAGAACTGGCCGAAGTTCGGGCAAGATTAACAAGAAGTGCAGAAGAAAGAACAGAGTTAGTCCAGAGACTAAAAAGGAAATATGACCAGGAAGTCGTGGGCTTGAAGGAAAAATTGGCCGCCCTCGAGAACGGAATGTCCAAACATGCAAAAAGGTTTAAAATCGAGAGGGAACAGTGATATGCCATGATGGCTCGGTTAGAAAAAGAGTTGCAACAAT
This sequence comes from Nicotiana knightiana, assembly GCA_005239525.1. Taxonomy (NCBI): domain Eukaryota; kingdom Viridiplantae; phylum Streptophyta; class Magnoliopsida; order Solanales; family Solanaceae; genus Nicotiana; species Nicotiana knightiana. The sequence goes on from ML381632.1 coordinate 40,408, forward strand.
TGCAAGAACAGAGTCACAAAGATGCCCAAACTTTAGAGGTGAGATCCCAACAAATCGGGCGCCTGCTTCAAGAGAAGGGTATTATCAGGCGAAGGGTCCAAGAGATAGCTGACTACATCGTCACCAGATGTCAGGAATGCGAAGAATGACTCGGACCACTTTCTTCTCAGCTGTTATGATCTTCTTCCACAAGATAATGGACGACCTTTACCGCCTCAGGCCCGTGGCAAGGTCGAATGATGCCCCACCGGCCCCTGGAGCAACAGAAGAACTAATGTATTCTTGATATTTTTTCGAGTCTGTATTTCACTTTTCTAGTCGTAATCATGTCTTGAGTCCACAGTAGTTTTTATAGAAAATATGTGTCAAGTCTGTTTTGCAAAATCTGTAATTCCAAAAATGTGCTCCAAGTTTTCTGTAATCAAAAGTGTTTATTTCATGAATGGAAATTTTTAGAATGAAGCTTTTAGAAAAAAAATGTATGCATTTCTTTGGGTTTTTTAGCATGAACTACGTGATGATCTGATTCACGCGGCGCCGTGATACGTAGGTAATCCACATAGGATTCGATCATAACCATAAGAAGGAAAATCAAGCGAGAAATGAAAAAGCGGAAGCAATAACAAGGGAAGAGCAAGAATGATAAAAAGAAAAATAAACCGAGAGATAAAGGCGAGATGAAATACACAACTGTGGCAAAAACATATAGAAAAGCATTAGGTGCATTGCATACCCCGTACGTGCGATTACCTATGTGATAAATGTGTTAACCTAACATTTTGTTGATTCAATCTTAAGGTATTTTAAGGTGGTTGGTTTTGCGGTAACCTGGCTTCTCATACTTACTTCACTAGATCAAAAGGGAGCATAGAAATGACGTCCGAAAGTCACTTGCCAATCGTCAACTCCTCCGTGGAAGATCTAAATCCAGCCATCCCAACATCTGAGTCAGCAACAGTTGAAGAGAACAGGACTCTGCGTTGCCGCATGCTGGAAATGTGGGACGTATGGTCCAATGGTAGGGAACCGCCCAGTACCATCCCGGGTTTCCCAGAGATAATCCCCAGGGCAGGAGGGACGTCCAACATCCCCATAAGCTACCCAGCCACGCCATTTGGATATCCAACTATGTCGGCTCACTTTGTCGGAAGGCCTTCTGAGGTTCGCCCCCAGGCTTTGTTTTCTAGTGTGTCTTCCAACATTTTCACCGCACCACCAATCTCCGCCACGGCCCCACCAACTATCTCCGGACCAAGTTTCGAGCCGCCAGTGTTCACATTCCAAACACCATCCCTCCATCAGGATACTGCTCATGCTACTCCCAATGCATATCCCCAACAAACTCAGCCTGAGTTCATCGTGGGACAAGATAAGAAAAGCTTCGAGAATGAAGAAATAACTCGAAAAATGAAGAGTATTGAACAAAGCCTAAAAAATATACAGGGGTTGAGCGGGCATAAAAGTGTCTCCTATGCAGATATGTGCATGTTCCCGCACGTCCATCTGCCTCTCGGGTTCAAAACCCCCAAGTTCGAAAAATATGACGGACATGGAGACCCCATAGCCCATCTGAAAAGGTACTGCAACCAGCTCAGGGGAGCAGGTGGGAAGGAGGAACTTCTCATGGCATATTTTGGAGAAAGTCTGACGGGGATTGCATCATAATGGTACATGGACCAGGATATATCCCATTGGCACATATGGGATGACTTGGCACGGGAATTTGTCCGACAATTCCAATACAATGTGGACATCGCTCCCGATAGGAACTCACTATCCAATCTAAAAAGAAACCCTCAGAGAGTTTCAGAGAGTACACCATCAAATGGCGCGAGCAAGCCTCCAGGGTCAAACCTCCGATGGATGAGTTTGAAATGGTCAGCGTTTTCTACAAGCACAGGAAGCTGATTACTTCCAAAATATGATGTCCGCCATGGGCAAACCATTCCTGGAAGCAATTAAAATTGGAGAAATGGCGGAGAACGGGTTAAAAACTAGTCGTATCCTGAGCCAATCTTCCATAAGAGCGACCTCTCAGGCCATCCAAAGCAGATCTGGGGTTGCAGCCAACAGGAAAAAGAAAGAAGAAGGGGCCATGATGGTTTTCGATGTCAGGAAACCTCGACAATACCCACACCCATTTACTAAAGCTTCCCAACATTACTATCCTCACCAAGATACAGCTTATGCTTCGCCCCTTTTTCCCTATGCGGTAATGAACGCTCAGCCACATCCCAGGCCGCCACAGCAATACAATCAGAATAGAACTCCACCCCCAAAAAATCACCATCGTTCCCCAGCTCCATATAATCAATGCCCTCCTCAAAACAGCTACCCGTACAATGCCTATCCCCGAGAACCACCAAGGAGACTTAATTTCACTCCCATCGGAGAGCCGTATTCCAGCCTCTTCCCAAATTTGGTCCAAATGGGACTCCTGCAACCCGTACCTCCAAACGGGCAGAATCCCCAATCACCATCATATAGACGGGGTACCAGTTGTGCTTTCCATTCCGGAGCAGAAGGGCACGACACGAAGGATTTTTGGACCCTCAAAAGGGCCGTGGAAAGCCTTATAGAACAAAATAAAGTGGTTTTAAGGGACGAAGAAGCTCCCAATGTGACGAACAATCCACTGTCCACTTACAATCATGGGCCTGTCATCAGCATGATTTGCGAGGACCAGGATTTTGATCCAGCTCTAAAGGCCATCATTGCCATCGCAGATGTAGAAAGAAAACCCAAGGCGGCACCCAAACCAGTCAAGGAGATGAGAAAGAGTAACCCCGTCCCCCAGGTCACGGAACAAGCCGAGACTGGGACAAATAAGGGACCCTCTAAAGACGTTGTCCTTTACATCCCCAAGGCACACAGGAAGGAACAAAGTGTGTTGAGCCCTCCCAGAAGGGTACAATTCAACAAGGCAATAATGAATGGCCCAAAAATGTATGTTCCGAAGGGGACGTATGCGGCGCGGGGGAAAATAATTTCACCCAGGCTGAACGAGCCCGTGATTATTAGCCGCGCATCGCAAACTCCCATGAAGAGTACTACTGCCGTCCCATGGAATTACCGCAGGACGATGGTGACATACAAAGGAAAATAGATTACTGGGGAAACAGGCGATATAAGCTCTTCAGAGAAATACCTCGACCCGGAAGAACTAAACAAGAGCAAGCTAAAACGCTTTCTGCCCAAAAGGCCGATCAGTGCCGGAGAGGCAGAAGAATTCTTCAAGAATATGAAAACCTCTGAATACGCCATAATCGAGGAGCTCAGAAAATCCCCCGCCCAGGTCTCGCTTCTATCCTTGCTGGTAAATTCAAGCGAGCATCAGAAGATCCTGATCAAAACCCTCACCGAAGCATACGTTCCAGCCAACACCACAGTTGAGCAAATGGAGAGGATGGCAGAACAATTTTTTGAGGTCAACCGGATTTCGTTCAGAAGAAATGATTTGCCCCTAGAAAGGGCCACCCACAACAAAGCTCTCCACCTAACTGTTAAATGTGAAGGTTACTACGTGAAGAGAGTTATGATGGACGGTGGATCTGGGGTTGATATTTGCCCTCTATCGACCTTACAAAGAATGGAGATCGGGACTGAAAGAATCAGGCCCAACAATGTGTGCGTCCGTGCATTCGATGGTATCAAGAGAGACACGATCGGGGAGATTGATTTGGTCTTGACAATCGGCCCTGTAGACTTCGAAGTAACATTCCAGGTCATGGATATGGATACTTCCTACAATTATCTCCTGGGAAGGCCTTGGATCCATGCGGCAGGGGCAGTGCCATCTACTCTCCACCAGATGGTTAAGTTCGAATATGAGGACCAGGAAATCGTGGTCCATGGGGAAGACGAGCAATCTATTTACAGGGACCCATTAGCCCCATGCCTGGAAGCAAGAGAGGGCAGCGAGCACATAGTCTACCAGGCTTTCAATATTGTGGTTGCGGACCAGCATGAGGAAGGAGCCCCGTGCCCTCAACCCTTCCTATCAAATGCGTCAATTATGGTCGCCAACGACATGATCAAACATGGGTACACACCTGGAAAAGGGCTCGAGGTGTCCTTGCAAGGCATTAAAGAACCCGTCACTTTTCCTACAAATAAAAAGTTTTTTGGCATAGGGTTTCAAGCTACCCCCGACGATGAACAATGGGCTGACCAACGCAAGAAAAATGGTTGGGTATTGCCTCAGCCGATCCCACACATCGCCGCATCATTTATCAAGACAAAATACGTGGAAGAAGAAGAAGAGGTTTTCACAGCCGAAGAAATAGAAGAAATATGCGGAGCAATGAGGCAGATGTTGTATGAGGCCCATATGGTCCAACCAGGAGAAGGCTCCAGCATCGCCGAAGTACAGTATATGGGGCCTGATGCCAAGTTTCAAAACTGGGAGGCTACTCCATTCCCCGTCCGGCGGGAGTCCCGGTAGTTCAGCTTTTGCCATCCTTTCTGCACTATGAGTTATTTCAGGGTGTAACTCAAGTTTTTTTTTAAATTCTTGCCTTTAAATTCTGATGTAAACCCTCCTATGTTCGAATTCAATGAAATGAAATCAGAATTTCATCGTCTATTATTCTTTCTGATTTTTGTTTTACTTTTCTTATTTTTCAGTCCTAATAATGCGGCTTTAAAAAACATGACATGCTTGCGGACTTCATGCTCTGATCTTAATACGCCGTCTAAACTTGAAATAATTGAATCAAGAATTGGAATATGACAAAGAAGAGGCTTTTAGGGAAATAAATCGAGAATTGGAACAGTTCGAGAACAAGCCTAAGCCAAACTTAAACGAAACGGAACCCGTTAACTTGGGCAATGAAGAAGAGATTTGATAAACCATGATAAGAGTCCACACGGATGAAGAGACTAGATACGTCTTGATTCAACTCCTATTTGAATTCAAGGACGTATTTGCTTGGTCCTACGACGACATACCCCGGCCATCCACCTGTCCAACAAAAGCAGAGGAAATTTAAAACAGACATGAGTGACAAGATCAAAGAAGAGGTCACTAAACAACTAAAGGTTGGAGTAATCCGAGTGGTCCAATACACCACCTGGCTGGCCAATGTGGTTTCGGTGCCTAAAAAGGACGGAAAAGTTCGAGTATGTGTCGACTACCGGGATTTGAATAAAGCCAGTCCCAAAGATAATTTTCCACTGCCGAACATACACATCTTAGTGGACAATTGTGCAAACATGAGGTATAGTCTTTTGTCGATTGCTATGCCGGATATCACCAGGTATTGATGGATGAAGAGGATGCAGAAAAGACAGCCTTCACTACACCCTGGGGAACGTACTGTTACCGGGTCATGCCATTTGGTTTGAAGAACGCCGGGGCGACTTATATGAGGGCCATGACCGCCATATTCCACGACATGATGCATCAGGAGATTGAAGTGTACGTGGATGATGTGATCATCAAGTCCAGAACCCAAATTGACCATGTGCATCATTTGAGGAAATTCTTCGAATGCCTGCGCAAATATAATTTGAAATGAAACCCAGCCAAATGCGCTTTCGGAGTTCCATCCGAAAAATTACTGGGATTTATAGTCAGTCAACGGGGCATCGAGCTGGACCCAGCAAAGATAAAATCTATCCAGGATCTCCCACCCCCAAGAACCAAGAAGGAAGTCATGAGTCTGCTGTGTAGGTTGAATTACATCAGCAGGTTCATCGCTCAGTTGACCTCCACATGCGAACCTATATTCAAGCTATTGAAAAAAGATGTGGCCATCAAATGGACAGACGAGTGCTAGGACGCTTTTGACAAGATCAAAGAATATCTGTCAAATCCTCCAGTGTTAGTCCCACCAGAACCAGGGAGACCTTTGTTCCTATACCTGACGGTGCTAGAAAATTCCTTTGGGTGTGTTCTCAAGCAACGCGATGCAACCGAGAAGAAAGAGCAGGTCATTTATTACTTAAGTAAGAAGTTCACAAACTACGAGGCCAAGTATTCTCAGTTAGAAAGGACT